>VWZG01005844.1:357503-376817 GCA_013396735.1 Grallaria varia | reverse complement strand
CGCCCCCAGCGCGGCCCCCGCCGTACCTGCCCTCGAAGGCCAGCGGCAGCGTGGGGTCCTCCCCCGGCAGCGAATCCATGGGAGGGCCGGCAGGATCCCGCGGCTCCCGCCGCCTTTGTGCGCGGGCTTGGCGGCTTCCCTGGAATTCAAACGCCCGCAATCGCCGCCGCCATCTTTGCGTCGGCGCGGCTGAAGCCGCTGAAGCCGCAGCGCAGGCGCATAGAGGGCGGGCACAGTGGGAACCCAAAGGGAGGCGCCATCTTTGCTGCGGGCGGCGGGCGGGGCGCCATGTTGAGTGAGGGCAGGAGCCTGAGGGGGGCGCCTGAGGGGAGAGCGGCCCCCACCACTCCCGGGCTCGGCTCCAAGAAAATACCCACCTGGAAGAGGCTTTTGGAGCGATTACACCACGGCAGAGACACTGGAGCTGATGGATTCCGTGTCCCCCGCAGCGCCAAGCCGTCATCAGACTTGGCGGGAGAAATAATGACGCTTTAGTTCCAAATTCCAATCGCTGCTCTTGGTAGCCCGCAGAGGTGAAGCCAGCTGCTGTCAGCACCGTGCAGGCTCATTTTGAAACAATCTGCGTGCTGGTTTTTCTGTTTAGTTTTTTGGGGGTTTTGTTTTGTTTTTTGTTTTTTTTAATAAAGCATGCCAACTCTCTCACTTTTTTGGGGGAGAAAATACAATTATGCTTAACATTTGGGAACACTGACAGCCTGGGAATGCTCAACTGGATTAGACGCTGTGGTGTCCCCTCCTACGCCGTGTCCCCGAGGGTGACCTGCCAGAGCTCCAGACATCCCCTTGCTGCTCATCCTGCTTGCCCTGCCTTTTAATCCATTATTTGGGAGCTGCTTCTGTAGGATTGAAACATTTCCCTGCAATATTTACAGCATCACCATGTCAGGACTGGGTCTCAGCGTTCCCTGTAACACAAGGAAGCTCCCATCCATCCATCCATCCATCCATCCATCCATCCATCCATCCATCCATCCATCCATCCATCCATCCATCCATCCATCCATCCATCCCAGCAGGACACTCGCCCACCGGAGGGTGCCTTGGATTTGGTTTCCTCTTCTGGATTTGGTTTCCTCTTCTAGACTTGGTTTCCCCCCTTCAGTACTGCTGTTACACTCGGGTTTCACTCCCTGTGTCAGGTTTCACTCCCCATCCCCTGGGTAAAAGTCTCAAGAGGATTCTTACCCGGCCAGGAATTCAGCCACGGATAAGGGCTGACCACGGGCCACAGTAATTCTGGGAGTTTATCGTTCCCAATTATCCTGGTGCCCTGTTTCCTCCATGTAGTGTTCCTCCACTCCTTGTCCTGGACAGATTAATGTTGTCACCTGCCAAATGGCCCAGGCTGTGGTAGCACCACTGCACCTCTGTGTGTCATGTCCCATCCCTGCTCCATTCCTTCGGCTTTAGAAGTGCAGGATGGAGCAGCTGTCAGAGCCCCAAAGTGCCAGGAAATGCCAGGCACTACTTAGCATGAGTAAGGTCTTAATCCCATCTCCTGTCCAACTGGACATGCTTCATACTTTGCATTTGGGGTCTGGTGACCCCAAGAGATGTTTGGTCCCTTCAACTCCCCCATGAGAGACCTTGGGAGACACTGGTCACCTTACATGACTGGGACCCTTTCACAGTGGCCTCTGCCAAGCTGAAGTTAAGTCCACAAAATCGGGTCTGCCATATGGCACCAGGATCTGACCAGCCAGGCTGAAATGTGGCTTCCCTTGTTTACAGAGCAGATCTTCACAAAATCAGTGAGCCCGCCCTCTGGAAGGATTATACCAATTTGCTCTTGTTTAAGGTTTCAGTGAGGTGTCATGTATTTGATGTATGTCTTTAAATCAGTGTCCATCAGCTACAAGTCGCTCCCTGCTTGTGTGCTGTGGGCACACACAGCACCTCTGTTGCAGAGCCATGGCCCATGTCCAACATACTAAATTCAAAAGGAAATCAGCAGGGCCCTCCTTGTGAGGTTCATTGCTTCATGAAGCGTTTGTCCAATGGACAAAGAGAAGGATAGACAGAGATAGATCAATGTCTATCTTCCCTGGAAGTGTTCAAGGCCAGGTTGGATGGGGCCCTGAGCAACCTGGTGGAGTGGAAGGTGTCCCTGCTCATGGCAGGGGGTTGGAACAAGATGATCTTTATGGTCCCTTCCAGCCCAAATCACTCCAGGATTCTATAAGTCTATGTATATACGCACAGACAGGATGGGAAATTCCCCTGGGTTACTGCACTGCCCAATGTTTTAAAACCTGCAGCAGCACCAAGAAGCTGAGAGGGCCAGAAAGGCCTGGGAAATGTGTTTAGAAGCAGTTAACAACTTGCTTTCTGATAATCTGCTTAATGTTGTTTAACCTTAGCTTAATTAGCAGCACATTTGGGGAGATTACACTAAATCCTCATGCCAGGAAGCCGTGTTGGAACTTCTCTACTTCTCAAGGCAGCCCAAGGTCCTTCCCACCTTGGGAAGAGAGTTCTAAAGGGAGTCTGGGAAGGAAGGAAGTACTTATGATGAGCTTGGTGGTAGGGATGAGTTGAGCACAGGCTGCCACGGAGCAGGACAAAAGCCAGCTGCCTGCTGTGCTGTGGTGGCACAAGGAGGGTGGATGTCACCATCAGCTGACAGGCCCTCCTCACCCTCCTGTTCTCAATCCCTACTCTGGGGACCTGGTTCAGCTCTCTGTTCTGCCTCCTCCTCTAACAGCTCACACACAGCAAGATTCTTCCTAACTTAAGTCATACACAATCCAACTGCTCTGCTAATGCAAATCAGGTCTCCATAAACTCCCTGGAATTTCACCACTGTGGCCCTTACTTATATAGCCCTGGCTCAGTTAAACATTTGAGTGAACACTTTAAACCAAGTCCTCGCTTGGTTTATGAAGCCTTACTTCTCCAAGTCCATTGCTTAATAAGGGCTGAAGAGTCAGACACAGCTTTTAGCAGAAAAGCTGAGCCTTTAGCAGTTGTATTTGCAAAAATAAAATTAATTTTCTAGTGCTGCCAAGTGAGACAGAAACACAGGTTTTCCAGACATTCCCCAAACTGTTCAAAACTACTGACTCCACACGTGGATTTCTGCGTATCTATAGCAGAAATGGCCTCTGAAAGACATTTGTGGTCAGGAAGAAAAATCTGATCCAATATCATCATCCTGTTTCTAGCTTTGCTCTGAGGGTTTTTTTGTTAATGACTCACATCTCTGACAAAATGTGTCTATGTGAATGATACAGAAAACCGGGGGAAAACAGACATTGACTGTGGAGCTCCCAAACACGTCACTGTGAGCAGCTGAGGGCTGGGGTGGTTCACAGCACATACAAGACATCAGGGGGCTCGTTTTTAGCTGGATTATCCAACACAGGATGTCAACTGTACTTATGAATATTTGATGTTAAAGAACATTTTTGTGTCTTGGTTCTTATCTTGCATACAGGGCTATAATGAAGGAATAATTCTCTTGGAACAAATATCGTTACGAGGGTGAGATCAGATTCAATCTTTTCTGTCAGTGGAAAGACTCCTGCTGAACTTCAGTGAACAAAAACACAAATGCAAAAATCCAAGTGGCATAGATACAAATTATATACATTTATTTTTATTCATTTTAAATAACATTCTTCTGTATAAATTCTGACATATATTCAAATCATACACTTTTTTTCATTTAGAAATGCATTTGTGAGCATAGCATATGCTTGGGAGACACCATATTTGGATGTGTAGTGAGACTGATGGGTTTCACTTGGGAGCAAGTACAACTTTTAAGGCCCACATTTTTCTTATTTTAATCCATTCCTCTGACACACAAAGAGCAGAGTCCTGTGGGAGCTCATTCTAAACCTTCACTTTAAGGAGAAAAGTATTTTTATATCCTTTATTTAAAGGAGACTGTGCAAACTTTCTGCCACATTTACACTGCCTGTAACACTGAAGGTAACAAGGCTGCACAGCAGTGGTTAACTGGCCCAGGATACCTGAAGGATGCTTAATACATATTCTCTTTCCTAAATGCTTCCAGCCTGCTAAGTTTGCTCAGGCTGGTCCAAGGGAATTAGCATTCCAGTGGCTGACACATCCTGACAGCTCCCCAGGGCCAGTGCTCCTCACAGCTATTTCCAGTGGTTCACGAGATTCGAGATCATCCACTCTCATTAACCCAACCACTCCTTTGCACGTCTGTTGCACTCTGTGCTCCCCAAACACCTTCCCAAGCCATGAGCCCTCCAGGCTGCCCCGTGCCTGGCACACCCTTGTGCCCTTTTGCCTTGTGCTCCATTCTGGCCTCTCGCCTTTACTGTGGAACTGGGCTCACCCCATCCAGACGCCCAGGATCGTGCCTTGAGGTGGTTTCCCACATCCACCCAGCCTGCCCTGCCCTGTTGTACCTCGAGTACCCCAGCACAGGTGTTTGAGCTCTGCACCCCCTCCACAAACAGTCCAGCCTGCGCTAACTGGAGACAGAACTAGCTCAGCTTCTCCCTCTCCAGTGTGGTGCCAGGGGAAGCTGCACAATTGATGAGAGCAGGGAGGATCTGGTCTCACATCACCCAAGTCAAACACAAAGCTGTTTACTCTTTCCTTGCTGAGGCATCGCTATCCTTCTATAACTGTTCCTGTGTGCCAAGGCCTGGGTGGCAGGAGGTGGCTGCTGTGTCCCTGCTGAGTCATTCTGCCACCTGACAAGCCTCCTGCCAGTGCCACATCCTCGCTGTGCCCTGCTAAAGAACATCCTGTGCCTTCCTCTGCTATGCAAGCCTAGGCAGCCAGGTCCCTCCTGCCCAACCAAACCTCCTATGACATCTGCCAGCCCATCTACATCCCTTCATCCAGATGTGCAACCCACAGACAACAGCTGCACTGCCCTCCCTTGCATCCTGACTGCAGGGCATCGTGACCTCCTCCTGTGCCCAAACACAAAATGTTTGGAGTGTTTTGGAGGTCAGAAGCAGCCCGGGTGCCAACACCTCCTGTGTTATGGCAGGCAGGGACTAAGAGGGATCAGCACATGAGCCCACGCTCTGGTTGTGCAGATGGTCCTTATTTCTACAGTGAGACAAAAATCCAAGCCTGTTCCTCTTCCAAAGCAGCCCAGTCATGAGAAAATTTGAGGAAGAGGTGTTTTGTGGCAGAAATTCAAAGATGTACTAAAGCGTTTTAGAAACATTAAAGTGAACAGTCTGTCCTTCACTTTGCTCACAAGTACCAGTCCCCAAAGCTAACACTTCCTAAACTACCTTCCCCCACCCTATGAAGTGACCAAGTGCAAGTGTATTGCTACATTAGCACTGCTACATAATTACAATTTTTAGGATATTTTCTGTTTCGTCACCACTCTGCTCTTTAAAAGTTTGATGAGTAACTCCAGGATTAGCAGCAGCCAGATTTTCTCCTGCAGTCCTCCCACATTTTATAACTAAAAGGAACCTTGTTCTGAATTTCATCAGCCAGATTTATTACCTGAAGTACGGGACCTCACCCTGGTCCACAGCAGGCAGTTAGCTTTTCCATCAGCTTGGGCCTATATGCAATTCCACACTGCCCTCACAGTTTCCCTTGGTCAATCTCAACTATTTTCCTCCTGCCTTGCCATGCCTCATCCTCAATTCAAATACTGAGGCAGAAATGGCATCTTTGTACACGGGTTTTAAGCACCTATTTCCGCCCCCGCTCCCAAGTCTCCAAAGACAAGAAAAGCCTCCATGCAGCACCAGAAAGCAAATAAATAACCACCGCATTCTTCCTACCATTTTTCATCCAGATATATACCCACTTTTGCCTGGCTCTGAGGATGCATCCACCAGCTCCTACAGACCTTGAGCAGGTACTTCATTGATCCTCAGCATCAACTGCTTGTGAAGCCCCACCATGCACAGCAATGCAGCTGCAGCTCTGAGGCTGGGCAGGATGGAGGGGAAGTATTTGTTCCGTGCCCTGTTTCAGTGCAATGGTTTCCTTTCCAGGGGTGGGACCCCTGTCTTGAGGCTCACAGGCTGCAGGTGCCAACCAAGGTGCTCTCTGGTGTGACTCCCCTGTGCTGTGCTGCCCATTAATTGTTCTCCCTCTGCTAAGAGCCCACCAGCCTCCCACAGGAATCAAGGGAATCTGTAGAACCTGTTGCCTGTAGGTTTGTTTGACAGCTGATTCCTCACCACCACCTTGTGCTACATTAAATTCCTGAAACCATTCATGGTGCACTTTTACCTTTTGAGCCTCGAAGTGCAGATCTGCTCCTGTGAGCTCTTCGTCTCAAAGCTGTTTCCACCCAAATCCAGAAGACCTTAGTTTTTTTGCCCCTCAAGAGTTCAGGAGGCTGCACTCAGCCCTCTGGCACATCTGCCCCATCAGAGTTGGCAATGGGATCCCTTCACACCATGAGCAGCTGCTTCAGAGAACCTCAGCCATCGAGACCAGGCTCCCAGTGTGTTCGTGACAGTGAATTTGCATTTTGTATAGAGATTGAAAAGTAAACAACAGATTGGTACATCCGACTTTTGGACACCTACTCGGCCCTAGTCATGGCAACACTGGTATTCACTCTATATTTAAAAGAAAGGCAAAATTTGACAGATGCGAGTAGGGAGCACTCACATTTTCTCTAAAAAAGAAAGTAATTCAGTGACACTAGAAGAAAAGCTTTAAGCAGTCGTCGTTTGCTAGAGGCCCAGCTCCAACAATATTGCCATCTCATTTACAGTATTTTAAACAAACCTCATGTTTTGTTTTGTTTTTTTTTAAACAATGCCACTAACCGCTGTACAGTTAAAATTTAGAGGATAAAACATGACCTGGGGAGTAGGGGAAGTTGGGGAGGGGTTCATGGTTTTCTTTCAGGGGTTTTTTTGGCTGGTTGTCTTTTTTACAAATAATTACAAATACAATTCCAAGAAGATATATTACATTTTATATACAGAACACACCATTTCTATCAGGGTAGGGTATTAAGCCTGGCTTTTATTTTTACACGGCAACCCTGAGATGTCTTGTCGTCTTCCCTTGCACAGAAACTATACAAGTTCATTAACTCCTTCTAGAAAAAAAATGGATTGCTATGTTTTAATAGCATCATCACCCTGTATAAATATTCAGAAAGGGAAAAGGTTAGTCTCTTCCCTAATTCAAATGTTCTCATGATTTTTTTTCCTGTTTCCCTGCTTAATGGAAACAGGCAATGGTGATTTTTTTCAAATGTGCAACTCACTCCTCTACTTGCCTTTTGGTAGCACAGTGAACAATTATTTCCCTTTTTTTTTTGTCCTCCTTTTCAAATAAATTTCTATCAGGAACTAATATGATGACTTTCCAAAGGTCTGTTTCCTGAAATTCCACTGTTAATTCATGAGCTACTTCTCAAACTAAAGGATGCAGACACAACTGCTGGGTTGGCTGAAAACCAAGTAGCTTCTGATTCCTCACAGGGGTTCTGCTCTCTCCACCCCACCACCTCTTCCTAAAAAAAATGTTTCAGATCAGTACAATCAAGTTTTTAACAACAGTGAATTCTATGGATCTTTATGGAGAACAGGACATTGGATGCATTTCACCACGTTACCTGAAGTTCAGATGTACTACACTGCTGCCTGTTCACCTGCAAGCTACAGCACGCCCAGCATTAGAGTATCTGAAGAGCAAATTCCTCTGCGTGGAGCCTTGGCTCGGATCCTGACACCCTTTCCACAAGCCCTGTAGCTTTTTGAAGCCAACTTTGAAATAGCTGGATCACGTCTAAGCTTTATAATTATGCATGGGAGTCGTCAGCGTTAGCTGTCCGTTCGGTGCCACTTCATTGCCATCATCTTCCAGCAGCCCCGACACGTCAGCGTTGGGAATGCTGTCGTGGTAGCTGCTGAAGCTGATGTTGTCCTCCTTGAGTTCAATGGTCCAAAAAGGAGCGTTAAGTTTTCGGTTCTGATACTCACGGTACATGTAGACAGCACCCACAAAGCCCATCAGCAGGACCACAACAATGATGATCACTGTCAAGATAATGATGTTAAACTGAGTCCATGAAACGTCTGCGAAAGCAGAGGTGCTGTTGTCAGAGGAGCTTAAGGGAAATATTGTCTGTAGAGTTGTTGGTGACAACGTACTGTTCAGCACTGCCGTGGAAAAGGATGTTGCCCTGGTGGCATTTGGAGCAGAGGTTGTAAACTCCCCTGGTTCTGGGCCAAGAGTGGCTTCTACAAAGCAAATAAAAAATGATCAATAAAAATCTGCTAACTGGAATCACAAACACAAGACATCTGACATTTATATCACAGTGATTATGGCAGTTTAGTCTACACTGTTAAAGCTGGGGGGTTTTTTTGAATGGTTTACAAAATGATTGGCCAGGGTTGGGTTTGGAGTTTTTTTAACTAATTCTGTGTGACAAGTGCCTCGTGACAAGTGCCCATGGACTGCTGCATTTCTATTAGAAGTCTGGTATTGGAGGGGTAAGTGCAGTAGTCAGGATTCAGGGTTTGATACATGAGCTTGTGATGAGAACAAGTCACCCAGTTGAGCTCCTGTTCAGCCCAAGAAAACAGGGCTTCACCAAGCTCAGCACATTTGGACTCTGAGCGGACATGTCCCTTGGCATCTGTGTGGGCTGCACAGTCAGGCTGGGAGGACACAGCAACTCCAGGAGCTTAAACCCTTCACAACCAGTGCACCAGATGTAGGGTTATTTTCATGAGATTATTATTTCTGCTTTACTTGTACAAACAAGAAGACCAAAACTGAAAAAATGAACCACAAGTATTCCACAGTCACAGCCTTTAGCAACAGGTTTCAGTGTTTGCACTGCTTTAGGTAAAAGGGCAAAATACCTCAGTTCTGCTTTTGGATGAAGAAATTGCGCACCAACCTCAAGGAAATCCCCCACTTGCACAGCCAGAAGCAGAAGGTGACCAAATCACAACAAAAAACGACTGTGGATGTTCTTATGAAGCTTTTGAACACAGTAGAGGCCAGTTGGGATCCTGTGTTGGTTTCAGCTGCTGTCACGTTGGCACATGTGAAGGACAAGAACATGGGGACTACCAGAGTGTGCCACGAGCTCTGCCTTCTTCTTGGCAGTCAATATCCAAGAACCTGCCTTGCTTCCAGCAGCCACGGGATAACATTTTTCTCAGATGTAGGAGTCAGTGACAAGTTAACACTGGAGTTCTCATCAGTGGGATGCAAAGTCATTACGCCTGCATCAAACTGGTTGAGCTACAGCCCTCAGAGAGCACAATAAATCCTGAGCATTAAGCTCACAAAAGTAACTAATAAAGCATTTCCTCACATGAATAACCTGATCTATTTTAGAACCTCGAGTCCAGGCAGCAGGAGCTCTCCAGAAGCTGAAGCCTCAATCAGCCAGAATGTTCTCTGCACCTATTGCTTCACAGGACTCTCTTCACCCTCTTTCCTAACTCTCTTCCTGCTCTCAGAAAAGCAACTTCATTTTAAACCCACATACAGCTGCAGCAATTACAGCTGATGGTGCTGTGCTGTACGGATCCAACTCTCCTGAACATCTACTAATTATGACTGAGGAGGAGAGTCACTTCCGAAGGACTAATTTTGCACTAAGTTGCATCTCCAATGGCAACAGGAGCTGGAAATACTCAGCACATCTCCTACCACAGGCCCTCAGGGGAACTCCCACAAGTTAACTTTGGGCTGTCACGTTCCCACTTGAAGTAATGAAAAAATTCCTTTGGAAGGGGCATCACACACCTAATGGAGCCTCCTGCTCAGAGCCCCCTCCCTGCAGCAGCTCCTCCATTATCTGCAGGTCCTGCCTTAGGCTGATAAGGATACTCAGGATGCTGAGTGCCAGAAGGCGTCTCTCTGTGGGATAACGGGCAGAATTCTGCAGTAGGAAGCAACATGACACAACCAAGAGGTTCCTGGAAAAGCTGTAACTTTGGAAAAAGGGCATGAGGAATTCAGTCATCCCTCCCAAATTCCTTCATCAATACTCAATCCTTGGCAAACCCCGCCAGCAGCTACAATCAGGAAAGAAACCAGAACAGAGACAATGGCTGATTCACCAGTAAGGAAACAGCACTTTTCTGGGCTTTATTTGTGAGTCAGCATCAGCTCACTGCTGGCACGGAGGCCCTGGGTGAAGACATTTCCTGCAGCTCCCGGCGACAGGGCGAGTGGTGCCGAGCTCCGGCCGCGGCGTCGCTCCTGGGCCGGGACACGGCGCTGCCTGTTCCGCTGCCAGGGCCGGGCCAGCTCTCCAGATGTCCCAGAGCAGCTCCTCGAGAGCAGCAGCTGTTCACTCAATGGGCTGCTTTGGCAGCTTTGACGTGAGCGTCACATCCAGCTGCTGGATTGAAATGCAGGCTCGGCGAAGCTGCTGCTGCCTCCTGCAAGGGATGAGCTCCAGCCCATGTGCCAGCTCCCGGGAAGGCTGCGGCGCTCGGCAGGGTGGCACAGAGCCACACTGCACCACCAAGTCCTTGCTCTGCCTCTCCATGGAGGCAGAACACTGTCCACTGTGGGGCTGGAAACACTCACTTTGGTCATCCCACATGTCCTTGGAATATCCTCTCCGCTAGCCTTGAAAGCATCAGAATCTCAGTCAGGTTTAAGGCTCTGAACGGCCCCTGTGGATGCCCAGGGTTGAGTTTAGCTTTGCCCAGGCTGCACAGAACCTGCTGTCTCATTTCACCTGCGACCACTGAAACAGAATTAGGGTGATGATTTCACTCCACAAGCCCCTCAGAATCAGGCCACTCCAATGCACTGGTGGTTTAGGAAAATCTTAACCTATAGCTAGTTAATGCTCAGTACCTCAGTTAATTTTTAGGCAATTTGTGTGTAAGAAAATGGAAAGAAACCACACGCTTTTTAAATTGCTTAATAAGAAAGGGGAAAAACAAGTGCCAGGGAAACAGGAAAGCTCAAAGAGAATGTCCCAGCCCCTGTGAAAGGGGACAGTCTTTCCACACATCGGGAACTGGCTACAGCAATGCCATTAAAATAGAACCGAATGGTGAAAACTGCAAGTACACAAGCAAAGCCATGTGGAGCAAGGTCATATGGATCTTTGCACAAAGCCAGAGCTGGGCAGGGGGAGGTAATGGATGAGCTGAGGCAAAAGTGCTGTTTCCAGCCCCATGACAGCACAGTTACAGATAATGAGCCTCCAACTTCGCTGTATTGATCACCTTCCTGAGCAGGGAAGGGCTCTGTGATTACATGTCCAGAAAGCAGCATGGGAGTAAAAACCACATTTGCTCCTGATGGAAGATCTGAATTGAATCTCTCTTGGTGACATGGACGAATTTGTACCCAGACACTTCCCTGAACTCTGGGTTCTCTCATCTAATACATCACACCAGTTATGTTTCCATGCATGGAGCTGAAGATCCACCCTCCAGATAACCAATGAAGGAGCAACTTCAGAATCATTTTCACTCATTTTACTCCAAACCCTCCTGCTGTGCAGCAGCCCCTCTAAGCACCAGAGTTTGCATCTGAGATGCTACATGTGGACTGGAGAGTGATGGAACCCCCAGAGCAGGCACCTGCAAATTCTGGTGTTGACTCGGTTAGAAAGTTTGCATTTCACCTTTCTGAGCTTTGGCCTCCTCATTTAAAAAGCAAAAAAACCCAGAATATCTAAAGTTGAACCAAACAGTTTTCGTTTGCAGAGTGTGAAGAGTAGTAATATTATGAACAGCTTTTCTAAGGAACCAGACAGTGCTATGTGGAATGCAACAGTCAGTAAGGACAGTTCAAGGGGCACTAAGACACCAAGCAATGGAAGTCTGAAAACCTACGTTTAAATACACTGCAAATAAGGTTCTCTTTTCCAGCTTGTTCACTAGTGATGTCTGCCCCAGTCAGGAATCTGGGTGGTTACAGTTAACTCCCAATGAGAAGGCACCAAGATCCAACTTTCTTCCCTTCACCACAAGCCAGATAGATCTAACCCCACATGAACAATCAACACACGGGGTTGTCCAGCCTTGGGGCAGCTGCAGAGCAAGCCCTGACAGACCCGAGGAGCATGTTTTACCTTTCCTGGTGCAGTTGGTGCCCTCGGGGTCCCTGGTGTAGCCCTCCTGGCAGCGCTCGCAGTGGAAGCCGGCGGTGTGGTAGAGGCACCCGATGCACTCCCCGCTGTCGGGCCGGCACACGCTGGGGGAACGCGCCGGGTCCACGTTCCCGTTGCACTTACACCTGACGCAGATGCTGTCGGAGTTGTAGTAGCCCTTGTCACACTGGTTGCAGTTGAGGCCAGTGTAGCCCGTCCTACACCTGTCACACCTCGGCGCCGTCTCACCGGGCTCTGAGGAACACAGAAAGAAAACCAGGGTGTGCCACAGCCCCTACCACAGGCACAGGGATTTGTTCCGTGGGACCCGACCACAGGGCACTCTGACAAAACTCAGCAGCTGCCAAGTGTTAACCAACCTCCAGTTTTGAGCTGAAAATACAACTTTTGAACTGCAGCAGTTTCTCTGTTCCTAGGGGAAAAAACAGCTTTGGGGGTTTCTGATGCCTCGTACCACCCTCACAGAGCACACTCAGCATATTGCTAAGGAAAGAGATTATTAGTCCGGAATATTTCCATCTCAAAAGGCAATTTCAGAAAACAGCTGGAACTATATCGGGGATGCTTGTAATCTGCAAGCACTTTTTGCCCTGTAAGAAGACAGAAGCAGCTTGCTTGCAAAACTGGCTAAGGAAATATAAAAAAAAAGTTTGACATATGATTCTCACAGCTATGCCTTCCCTCAGTTACACTGGGGAATCTCTACTTGGAGTCCCATGGAGATGATCAGAAGCAGGCTCAGGGGTACAGATGGCTACCTGGCACTGCTGGGCATCTCCTGCACCTCTCCTGGCTGCCACAAAGCCCAGCAGTTTCTCTCTGCAAAGCTTTGCAGGTTCTTCAGAGAAGGCTGCAGTGACACACTGGGAGGTGGAACTAGATGAGCTTTAAGATCCCTTCCAACCCAAACCAGTGGGTGATTCTGATCTCTCCACTGTGCAGCTGCTCTCACAAGAAGAAACACAAGCACAAGAGGTGCATCGCAGCAGGTGCTGCTTCCTCCAAGGTGCCCCTGTGCCCACAAACAGGAGATTCACAGGTTATAAAACACCTCACTAGGCTGATTCACTCTGAGTGGCAATTTAATAGAAGAGAGAGACACCCATTAGGAGGAATTAGACCAAAACAAAAGCCTCACGTATGTGGCAGGTGCCGGTGGATGCCACAATGGAGCAGGGGCATCGCTGGCAGGCGTGGGCAGGATGGGCGCTGCGGTAGAAACCCTCCTTGCAGAGCTCACAGTGGTTCCCCTCGGTGTTCTCCTGGCAGTTCAGGCAGGTGCCTGGGGAAGGGAGAGGAGCACAAACAATGGTTCAGCAGCAGGAACTGGAGCAGAACATTCGGAGCAAGAATCCACGTGCAGCACTCTCAATTATCAGAGCTCACAGGTGGTTTGGGATGCCCTCTGGCCAAAACATGATCCTGTCCTCTTATGACCTTCAGAAGCCCATCTCTTCTCTCCATACACACAGATCACGTGAAAAAGCAGGTGGCCCCAGAAGAGAGGCCCCACAGCTCGTCACTAAAAGGTCACTGCAGGTAAACAGGCACTACCAATGTTAAACTCTCCTCAAGGAAAGGAATTCCAGTTTGCATTTGTACCAGCGAGATGCAATTTTGGAGCTTCAAGTCCCCCACTCCCACGAGGGGTCCCTCAGATTCATGCCTTTGGGATTTGTGTGCAGCCTCTTCCTACACCCAAAACTGGTGGTCAAGGGCAAGGATGTGCCACCATCTTGCTTTGGGGACAGGCAGCTCCATCCCACCAGTGTGGCTCCAACTTCTCCATCCCCAACACAGGAGAAGTCAACAGCAGTCACTGACCTCCCCAGAGAGACAGAGGAGAACTGGGGGCTCACATGAGCCACCTCCCCTTCCTGGGGAAGCCCCTGCATCACAAAGTTGACATGCCGTGTCTTAGCAGAGGCCATGTCCTAATGGCCTCCAAACTGCATTTTGATATCACTGTGACCAGAGAAGAAAAATCTCCCTAGTTATGAAAACGCAGCCTCTATCCCAAGCCCATCCATCACCAGGAGCATGCTGGAACTCAGCCAGCTCCTCGGCGAGGTGGCAGGGAGCTGAGGGAGCCTTGTCTGACTAAACCTCTGTACCACACTCTGCAAAGGCAGCAGCCCCCTTCTGCAAAGCAGGGTGGCACAGAGCAGTGTATTCACTGCGTGTGAGAGCACAGATTCACTCAGCTGATCCAGCAGTGCTGCTGGGGGCTGGAAAAATCTCGTATCAGTATCAACCACAGGAAAAAAATCCCGATTTAGGTTAATGCTGACTGTTCAAAAGCCCACAGCAGATTTTCTTATTAATATTGGGACAGTTTGGCTCCCTCACAAGCCCACCACGCTGCATGGCTCCTGCTCCTCTCCTTCCACAGCGATGACTCTGCAGCTGAGCATCCCCCAGCCAGCCTGGGGTGTCCTTGCAGCCAACCCTCGTGCCAAGGGCAGGAAGCAAACCCAGGAATTGGCTGATTCATGCACCCAGCAGGGCTCTGACAGCACCCCGATGACTACGGACACTTGCCTGGTGTGGGCTCCCACACACTGTTTGCTCTTTCCTCAGCAGCTTGTCAGGCACGAGCCAGTGGTTATTGTGGGAGAGATGTCAAGGTTAGAGGGGAAAATTATCTGCTGGGCTTGGTTTCTCCAGCAGCAAACCCTGATCAGCTGTTTCAGCAGGATGGATTCCCGGGACAGGGCAGCTCATGGGAAGTTCATCTGCCCGGTCACAGCACAGGTGCCTCGGACTGTCCTCCACAGGCATTAATGGGGGCATAAATCTGCAATCACACCTGCATTACCTGTACAGTCTTGGTGATTGCAGGACCAGTGTCTTTCCCGTGGGCAGTACTTACTCCCCTTTATCCCCACCAGCCCTGCAAAACGGCTGCATTTCCATGAGTCAGCACATTGCTCAGTCATCCAAAGCACGCACGGACATGCAATCAGGAATTGCTGGGGAAAGCCTTAATAATTAATAGCACTTCTCATCCCAATAATGCCCTCAGGAAGGATCAGACCTCACAGTGCCCCATCTGGGAAGAACCAACCCACCTCATTGCACAGACACACCATGGGGTACAAGGGTCATGCTGGAGGAAGCACCGTCGCCTGGGGAGCTCCCCCTGCCCCATTTATTTATGCCCAGTAATTTTAAATATTCCTCCTGGACAGAGCAATACCAAGCAGGAACCAGCTGCAGAGCCGGCAGAGGGAGCCCAAAGTACAGCATTAAAAGGGAAAAAAACCTTAAAAATTTGACAAAGACTACGCAGAGTTGATACAAAGCTGGGGAGGTCACACAGAGTGCAGTCTCTAGAGCAAGCTGAGAGTCCTCCTTACTTCTTCAGTATCAGAACTAATCTTTAATTGACTGTTCTCTGTTCTGGATTTGTTGGGTTCCCCCAGCCCCAGTAGAAAATTAAGCAGATGGAAGAAAATTCAAAAAAAAAAAAAAAAAAAGACAGTTTTGTCAAATCAACAAAAGGTCCTTGACCAAAATGAGGGGTTTTCATTGCAATGCCATGGGCAGCACCAGCAGAAAGGCTGCCTGAACAGTCCCATCCCAGGAGCAAGGTCTGTGCTGGGTTTTCTTTGGGTTTTGTTTCATAAATTGAGAGCAGGGAGAAAGAACATTGAGGCGGAAAAAAAGGAAGAGCCAGATTATCCTCCTCCTTCACAAAACCCACACACCCGGCTCCAAATCAGCAACACAGCTGATGTGTGCACAGCTTTAGGGACAGGCTTATATCCTTCAATACTGGTAGGACATAAGCACATTGAGCTCAGCAGAGGAGTGAATGCAGTAATTCATCCTCGAGGAAATGCAGTAATTCATCCTCAGGGAGCACAGATCCGGTGCGGGATCAGGGCACCAGCACAGCAGCTGCCTGTCCCTGTGCTGCAAACACACAGCCTGGAGGGAACCAGGGCACAAACTGCCCAGAAACACCTTGTTGGATGGGCTCTGCCTCCTGCCAGATACACAAAACTTCTGCAGTATTACTGTGAATTATTACCCCTTTCAAAGCTCCTGGATAAATATTACAGAACTGCGTTTCAACCTGAAGTTCTGATGGTAATTTGGATTTTGAAGTGAGTCCTCTGGCTGAAGTGGGGGTTGCACAGGCAATCACATAACATCTCTCCTCTGGGATCTCTCCTTCTAGTGGAGATGGGAAAGTGATTAGGCTCCCCTCTGCCCTCCCACAAGCTATCCAAGCACAGGTGCCTCGACATTTGTACTTCATCAACATCTGTCTGATGGGAGACAGTAATAGAAATTATCTAGGAAAATGAACAAGGCCAATTTATAAAAAGTGGTCAGTATTAATTAGGTGCTGCCAGTTTTTTTCCAGCTCTAATCCCACAGTCTGTGGTAATAAGTTCCCTTAAGTCAGTGCCAGCACAGTATATGTTTCCAGGTAAACAGCAGTTAAACAAAAGCTCTTTAAAAGCCCCTGTTTTGTGTTTGTGTAAGTGTAGAGAACAATAGAGCCCTGATTTTCAATACAGACTGCTGAAATAAGGCTCTGCACTGCAGCCTGGAGTAAAACACACAGCCTTTATTGGCTTCCTTCAAAGAGGCCCAGCTCCAACCTTGCCCCGCATTTCCATTTCAGTTTTAAGGTCAAGGCATAAAGATGTAGATGAAGGGGATAAGAGCAGAGGTGTGTGAAGGAAAACAGCAAAAAGCAGAGGGAAGAAGGGAGGTGAAGCCTGCACGCCCTGCACTCACCTGTGGAGCTGTTGCAGGTCTGAGAGTGGTTGTTGCACTGACAGGGCTCGCACGTGGTTTCGTTAAACCTGTAATATCCCTCACTGCACCAGTCACACTTCAGGCCCGTGACACCGACCTTACACTGGCACTTCCCAGAGCTGCAGAGGGAAAAACAAACAGTGAAATCTGGCTACAGTGGAAGTCAACCAAGGTATAAACCTGCAGGCAGGGTTTTGGAGTCCCTTTCCTCTTTTTCCGCTTTGCTGCTGGAAACAGGACATGAAACCCACGAGCAGCCACCTCCAAAAAGTGATGGGGAGTTCAAGAAAGGCCGAGCCTCTGCCAAGCCAGTTGCCCTGACAGCAATTTCCAGCTGGGCACCAGAAATCACCGCTCATTGTAGAAAGCCCTGGCCCCAAGCCATCCCGTTGCATCAGCCCCAGCAGATGCTCTGACAGCCCCTCTCCACTGAGCACCAGCCCCAGGTCCTGTAGGACACTGGGACACCCGTGGTCACTGTGCCTGAACAACAGCAGAGCATCCACGTGGATAACAACCTGCCCTCCACATCCGAGCCGAGCAGCACCTCCGAGATTTTCGGGTGAGCAGACAATTCCCTGCTCACCACCTGCTCTCCCGGCTCCCCCGAGAGCTGGCACAGCATCTCAGGTGTCTCGCTCGGGTTCCAACCAAGGGCAGGTGTCAGCCACCTGCAGTCCCTCCACTTCTCCTCCACGATCCCATTTATCCCTTCCACACAACACCTCCATGGACACCTGGGCAAAGCCCCTCTCCAGCTGACTTCTCCCACCCAACAGAGCCAGGCAAGGACAAGAGAGGGTTTTCCTTTCCCCAGCGAAGGTTTCCACTCCAGCTGACCCCAGACAGGAGCTGTTTACTTGGGCACAGTGTGACTGCAGGAGGGTGGAGCACAGCACAGCGAACACAGAGGGCATTGCTGGTGGCTGCCATGAGCAAACAAACACCAGGAGCTATAAAAAGCAAAGGTTACCCTCATTCCTTTGGCTTTCCAGGCCACTCTCTCCACACAGAGGCTTCAAACCCTTTGCTTTCATAAGCGACTGTACACAGTGGCAGCATTTAGCTCAGCTCTCAGAGGAATCACAGGAATGGATAAAATGCTCTTTCCCATCAAGCCCTGGGCACAGCAGCGGCTCATCCCACCTGCACACAGGGAACAGCCAACGCCTGAGCCGAGGGGCAGGGAACACTGAGTGCCTCTCCACAGCCCCAAGGGCCCTGGGGTGACCTGCAGAGAACCTCAGCCCTGCCTGCTGCACCGGGAATCAGGACAGCAACCCAAATAAACAGGATTTGGTCTCCTCCAGGTGATGGATTTATCTGCAGTCAAGGAAGGTACCACCCACAGACACCCCTGCACACCCCTCGATCACCCTCCCCTCAGCTCTCCCCTTTATAACTTCCACCCTATTCAAACACCTTTTAAACATCTCTGAAATACCTTTTAAATTCAGTAGTTCAGAGCTCACTGTGCCTGCACAAAGCTCATCCATTGTTCCCCCCTCCCTCCTCCGGGTGAAGAGTGAGTGAGCAAGGCACAATTTGCTCCTAAAAGCCTCCAGAAGAATCTGCTGATTGAAACTAATAGAGGTTTGATGCACTGTTGATGTGTTGTTTTTAATTAAAATGCAGTGGATTGCATGTTTGGGGGAAGACATTGCTTCTGTTAAAAATCAGCATAATTTAATATTTCTGTTGTTTGTTTGCTTGCCAAAGGAAGAGGAAACGCTCACCAAAACATGGACCTCACCCCAAGTGGCTACACAATTAAATAGTTCCAGAATCCGAAACCTCAAGTGTATTTAATAGTCTGATTACAAGAAGGAAAAAGAAATATGATGTTTCCACGCTCTCCAGACCATTATCTGGAAGGGCAGCAGGCAGATGCAGGATTCAAAGGGATGCTGGTAAGCAGCTCAGTATGTTTGACTTTTAAAGAGCTTTTCACAAGACCTGACATTAATCCAGACGTTGTCACAATGTTTAAAATAAGCGCAAACAAAAAGCAGCTTGTTTTTATTTGCTTCTGATTGCTACTGCACAGATATTCCTGTAAGAGGGCAGGGACAGGCAGAGCCAAGCAGGGAAAAGCAATATGATATGGGGAGGAAAATCTGGTATGTAGCCTGAAAACACATCTTTTGGGGATGTACCCTATGAGCAGGGGTTTGTAGGACCAGGCATTAAAGCTTCACCTTCCCTGGCTTCCTTCTGCAGTCCAGGGTGCTCCGTTTTACTTTCTCCTGTCCCTGATCAAGCCTTTGTCTAAATGACACCCTCCTCTTCCTCCTGGCTGGCCTCCTTCCACCCAGACTCCCACTTCATTTCTTTAAAGGAGGTTTATTTCCCCAATGACTCTGCTAGAGCTCAGTGCAGCATTTTGGGGCAGACTCCCTTGGTTTTACTTGTTAGCTTAAAAATAACAGGAAAGCAAGCCTTTTTCTCTCTCTCTCTCTCTCTTTTTTTTT
>VWZG01005844.1:322686-357477 GCA_013396735.1 Grallaria varia | reverse complement strand
GAAAGAAGTAAAAAAGACTGTTTTGGAAAGTTTGGTTTGAATGCCTCTCAAGCAGACCTTTTTTCAACATGTTACACATGGCACAGAGCCAAGTCCTGCATGTGCAAGAATTAAATCACTCAGCAAATATAAAGCTTTGACTGTGGTCATTGCTTCCATAGAATAAAGCCCCCTTACAACATGCCTTTTTATAGCTCCAGCCCAGCAAAGACTGTCAGACACTTTTTAAAGCAAAGGTCAATGATATAAATGCATTGAAACCACAAAAAAAAAAAAATCCTGTTAACAGACCGATTGTGCCCATAAAAATCCAGAAATTTGAAAGAAAAGACCCACAGTTTAATACTTGCACAGTGAGAACTGAACTGGATTTTGAGCATCAGCCAGGAATTTCTTTTTTGGGGGAAGTGGGGGGAAATAAGGGGAAGGGAAGAAGGAAACATTTTGATGCAGCAACATCAATTGCCCAACTCCATTTCAGACTATGATTAACTCCACTAAAGCCAGCCAATTTTTAGCACTTGAAAAAGAATTGATAGAAGGACGTGTTGGGACAAAACCAGACTTCCAGTAACCAAAGTCTCCTGCCAGCTTTGGTTTCTATTAGGTTTTTATGAATATACTTTAGGGACCATGCAGGTAGTGTGGATCACCAGCACATCATCCATCAACTTAATACATGTTTCCTAATGATTAAAACCATCACCAGCACACGAGACACTGGCAGAAGGAGCTGGCAGTGACTGTTGGTTGGCAGAGACAAACCACATGCAAGGTTCAGATCCAACACGGAATGATCTGCCCCTCCAGGGCTGGGGGCCACACGCCAGCTTTGGGACCCCCCCCAAGGCAGGAGCTGGTCCATCTGATCCCCCTCAGCTCTCAGGCTCCACGTTCTGCCCTGGGAGCAGCTGTTCCTGCAGGGAGGCAGCCTGGGGCTGCACCAGGATGCAGCCACCCTGCGGATGTCATCTGGGTTCCACACACAGAGGACAGGGGTTGTAAAGAAAAGCCAAATATTGGGCTAGGGAACAGCCTACACCCCAAAATATACATGCAAAAGTCAGTCTGGTTTTACTCCCACCCTCCACAGCCCCTTTCCACTCCTCCCAAGGGGAAACAGTCACAGGATGTGGGAAATCCCATCACTCACCGAGTGATTAGTGTCACTAGTGACAACTAAACATTCCCCATGGTAGGATTTTACCTGGAACTGCAGCTTTACAGGTACAGAAGGGGACACACCAGAGACAGCCCAGCCCTCCCTTGCATTACTCTGGTTACTGGTAAAGAGGAGGATGTAGATAGTTTGGCCCCCACCTGGAAGTGTCCCAGGAGCAGAGCATGGAGAACAGGGAACAAACACCTCCTGAAGCCACAGAGGATCCTGCAGAGAGTTCTCTGCCAGGTCTGATGGGCAGGGAAGGACACACGGAAGGGATGGGCTCCACTGGGAGACTGGGCAGTGCCCCCCCCTTGCACTGCTCAGCACAGACTGCACGGGAACCCAAGGCCTCATCACAAGGGAAATAAAGCATTAAATATCTGTGATCTGATCCAAATGTGATGTGATTCAAAATGTGCAGTCACATCTGCAAGGGGTCTCCACTCCTCCTCCACAGAAACATCCTGATTTTAACAGGGACACGACAGGCACAAGATGGATGGGAGGATGAAGGACCATGGCCTTAGGGGCTGTGGGGAGACAAGCTGTGCGTGGTTAATGGTGTAACAGAAAACCCTTAGCAAGCTTCAATCATTTATTTTCTTCCTTTTTTTTTTCTCCCCAAGGAGAAAGGAAGGGAGAAATTAATTTTGAATATTTTCCCAGACACCAGAAAAGCCTGGATGCCCAGCTGTCATAGAGAGCCCAGGGACTGCCTGACCAAAACCCAGCCAAAACAGCAGAGCACCAAGCTTTTGTGCCTTTATTTCTAAAACAACAGAGACTGGTAAGATTTTGTGGCAGAGACAAACCAGGAGGGAGCTCTATGGGGTCTCAAATCAGGGCATGCCCTGTGGATGAGCCCTGCAAACTCCCCACAGCTTTGAAGAGGAGTTTTGCCAAATATATTATTGTCTTCATACCACGGCACAGCCAGGACCAGCCCCAGGTGAAATGGTGAGGGGCCCTTCCCCAGCCTGGTGGCATCTCCATCTTCTCCTACATCCCATCGCATCCCCTCCCCTTTCCCTTGGAAACCTTCAATGACAGCCATGCCCATCATTCAGACCAGCAGGGCCTGGAGGTGTTCCTGGAACAGACACAATCAACGGCAGCGACAGTGTATGAATGAGGAAAATCGCATTGAGCTACGAGCATCTGTAAAACAACCCCCATGAAAAGGCTTTGTCACACTTTGATGGGATAAGACAAAAGGATTCTGCACAAGATTAGGAGGATTCAGAAGAGATGTCTCTAAAAATGGTGTGTTCCTCCAGCGAGCCCAGCTCCTTTAGTGCTGATTTTCTGTGAAGTCTGACAGCAGCCAGGGGATGAATCTCTCTGACGTTTTCCTGGGCAACGTGGAAAAGTTAACATTTGAAAGCTAAATGCTCCAAGACACTTTGGTGGAAAACCAACACTGTTAACACTCAATCATAGAATCATTTAGGTTGGAAAAGACTTCCAAGATCATCAAATCCAAACTGTGAGCAATCACCACCTTGTCAACTAAACCAGAGCACCAAGAGCCACTTCCAATCATTTCTTGAACACCTCCAGGAATGGTGACTCCACCACCTCCCTGGGCAGCACCTTCCAATGCCAGACATCTTCGTGAACCTCCCCTTGGCACAGCTTGAGGCCTCCCATCCTGAGGAAACCAAAAACCCTCACAGCCCATGTGCTGATCTTCCTTGAGGTCAGTTGATTTGAACGTGAGCACGTTGGGGAAGGGGAGAGCAGGAAAAAAGCCCCACACTGGGTTTCTCCTCCCCGCTCCCTCGGCTCAAACCAAAGCCCTGGCAGCCACAGCGGCTCCGTGGGAGGGTCAGTGGGGCCAGGGCTGAGCCCCCACTCAGAGCCCCTTTGTGGAGGGCAGAAGAAGTGGGGCTTTATGGGGGCCGACACTGGCCCATTGTGCACCGCATTCCTCGCTGCGCGCCGGGGGACGGCGTCTGTTTGTGTGGCAGCCCTCGGCGGAGCGGGGACACTTCACAGCGCTGAAAGGCCACTCTGTAAATGTCAAAGGGCCACCTTGTCTGGCCACCACTGCTGCATCCACAGCCCCAGTTCCCCTGCCAGGGAAACCCTGGAATCTCCAGCCCCTGGGCTGTGCTGCCTCCTTCGGGTGCCCTCCCAGCACCACCCACCAAGACCAAGGGGGCTGGGGAGGGAGGAAGCGATGGGAAGACCACGGATGGCCCTGGAGAGGGAGGTTGGATGGTCCTCTATGGTTTCCAGGAGGAGGAGCAACAAAAGCCTCACTTACTGCAAAATCTCAACTTCGGATGGTGTGTCCTGGTTTCCCAGAGCAACCCCTGGAGGTCACAGCAATGCAGGGATGGGGCAGGAAACCTCACCACAGAGGACACATCAGTGGAGAGAGATGGGGCTGGTCCCTCTGGACACACCAGTTTTGCCCAGTTTGGTCCCTCCATCCCCCAGATCTCTGCTGATGCCCCTGCTCAGGCAGCTGAAGCAGACACGGGCTACAGGCAGTGCCTCAAGTCAGGCTGGGCACCGACCCCAAACCAGGATTCAGCCACAAGAGCTTAAACAGTCAAGCCAATATTTTCTTTTGAGGGCAGTCAGTGCTGGCCAGAGCAGCAAGTCTGCAACCAAACAGCACAGGAACAGCAAAGCCTGCTGGAAAACCCACAAATCAACGGGATTTCTGAGAAGGCACAATTACCACAGGGGAGATGATAACAATCCACCTTTCCCTGCTGCTGTGTCCAGTCACTCATTCATTTCCTATCCCTGTCTGCAACCAAATAAAAATGGGTGCAGGTACCATATTTACCTGTTTTGGGGGGGAAGAGCAGAGGAAAGCTAACCAGATGCAAAGGATGCAAAAGGCTGGAGCAGAAGAGAGATTTAGATAATTAAAGCATGCAGAAAAATAGGCTCTAACAGTGTATTCTTCTGCTTTTCTGACGTCCACATGCAATAATTTCCGCCAGAAAACAAGATCTGTTCTGTGCAGAGTGATGCTGACAAGGCATTACTGGGAGATAATGAGCCACCAGTTGTGCTCAGCTGATCTGTAAAAGGGAGAGCAGTCTTTTTAAAGGGAAAAAAGGGGTGGGTTTTTGTCTGGTTTTTGGAGGTTTTAAAACACAAATCCTTACGGACTTGAGCTCCCAAGGTCATATGTGCAAAGGGAAGCAGCACCCAATGTGGTTTACTGGACTGCTAAAATACAGCAGAATGGAAATACAGATCCCACGCAAAGAAGAGACATTTCAGAAGTGTGATGACACTCTAAAGACAGAAAATGAAGATTTTATCTATGCAAAATGAGAACCCCATCCCTTTCCCCAAATAACCTCCTGGGGCTGGGATTGGCAGCAGCCCTGGCAACATGAGACTTCTCTGATCTCAAACCACAGCCATGAGCACCCTTCCTGTGCAGGCTGGTGGAGCTCCACAAAAACCTTGAATTTCAATGGGTCTGCACTTCCTGACTCACAAAACAACACCAAATTCTGCTCCCTATGATGTTCAGGGTGTCTCTAGACTGTGACCCACCTGGCTGCCTCCCAACACCATCAGGACCAAGGTTCCTTACTGCTTTTCCCCTCCGTGACCTCTTTGCACCTTTCCACATCCCACCAGCTCTGCAATCCCAACGTGTGGCTCTCCCTGCCCATCTCCCCAGAAACTCCAGCCCTTATTCAAAGGCCTCGACAAAACACATTGTGCAGTGCTACTGACCTTACTCTCTCACCAGCAAGGCCCTGGCAAACCCCCATGAGCAGGGGTCACAGATCAGCCTCTCCACAGAGAACCTCACCACAAAGGCAGCACACAGGGATGGTCACTGCCCTCCCTGCTCAGTCTCTCAGCATCATACGGATGCTCTCTGGGACACTCTGCTTTTATTCTTTCTAATATGAACACAAAGCACAACGTCCCCTTGGGGGGGTAAAACATTTCTGAATTAACACTTGGGCATTTATATGCATGTGTTACTCTGTTTTCTTAATGGAAATGAGCACCATGAGCTGTCTCTTACACGACTTATGCCAAGCCTGCAGCACAAACAGCGCAGGAACAAGGATCACAGAGCTGTCTCCAAAGCCAGCAGCAAGGAAAAGCTGCTCACACAGCAAAGGAACAGAGCACTGCACCCTTGGGCAGTGGGTTTCAGCCCACAGGAACCAAAGCTCGTGTCACCTCCAAGCCTCTGCTTCCCATCACCCTTCTGCTTGTGGGGAAACTGAGGCACAGGCAGAGGGAGCACTTGAATTGATCCCCAGACTCCAGTTTAACATCATCTGTTTTCACTTGGGACAATGGCAGCAAGTATGTGTGTTTAGTCTAGAGCTTTTTAAAGGAACTCACCCAGATTGGATGGTTAACTCAGGTCTAAGTAAACCACACGGTGAAGCTCTGCCAGGGGAGGGTCAGGTTGTATCTCAGGAAAAGGTTCTTCCCCCAGAGGGTGGTGGGCACAGTCCCAAGGCTGCCAGAGCTCCAGAAGTGTTTGGACAACGCTCTGAGGGACAGGGTGGGATTGTTGGGGTGTCTGTGCAGGGCCAGGAGCTGGATTTGATGATCTTTGTGGGTCCCTTCCAGCTCAGCATATTCTGTGATCCTTAAAACACCCCTCAGCAGCCACAGCTCTCCTCTGGTTCACTGGCACAGGCAATGGTGCACCCAAAGCTGATGGGTGCATCACTTTGTAACCAGGGTAAGTTAATTTGAAACACAAAACCTCCCTTGGAAAGAGGTAACTGAGGCTGAGCCCTTCTGCCAGGCAGCAGCATCTCACAGCCCCAGCTCCACTTCACAGCTCTAGTCCCCCACGCACATCCCGAATCCTGGGGTGCGAGAGCACCCACGCAGGGACAGCTGCTCGTGGGCTGAACTCGCTGCCCCCACGGCTGCAGGAAAAGAAAAGCCACAAAGGCCTATCCTAGGAAAGCCTGGGGTGAGTGACTTGCAGGAGGTAAATCAGGGTCATCCCACCTTTCCCTCCCTGCCCAGGGGTGCAGGAAAGCCCCAGCCAGCACCTGTCAGATGAGCTGCCAGGGCCCCACAGCACTGGGTCACACCGGGCTGCCCTTGGACAGCGTCTGCAGCCCCATGTGGGGATGGGCAGTGCTGGCAGCGAGGTAAAAATAAATAAATCAAAAACTGCAGAGTCATTTGACATGTCCTGCTGCCCAGGAGGGTACCACATGCTAGCTCATCCAGGCTGGCCTCGTCCTGCTCCTTGAAATCCATGAGCCAGAGGACAGGTTTACACGGGAGAATTATTTCGGTGTGTGGTTAAGGAGCTGTGCCCACAGGGCTCCTCACACAGGGGCACCACGGTTGGGAAACTAAAAGGCTTTCTCGAACCAAACCTCTGTCCCCTCAGCCTGCACACCCCAGAGCTGCAGCCACTGTGCCATGACTCGGCTGGGGACACAAGTGGCATTTTGGGCAAAGCTGCACAGGGTGCAGGGGCAAGCAGCCCCAGTACACACCCTGCTGCCCACACTGGTGGGGCTGGAGACCCCAGCCCACCTTTGCTGCCTCTGGCTTGGCCCCCTGCCCAGCCTTATGGAGCAACAGATTAAAGTTCAGGCACGGGATTCTCACTCATAAATAAAAAAGTAAAAATAAATGCCCAGGGGTGCAAGGCTGGGAGGTGTAGGCTGGGCAGCCGTGGCACAGTGACCTTCTCCAGCAGCACTGCCTTCATCTTTGCCTCCTCCACCAGGGGAGAGGTTCCTGCTTCCTCAGAGGACAGAGAGACAACACAGCTTCCAACTCGAGGTGCCCAGAGGATGGTGTGAGATGCAGTTGGTGGGGGGCAGCTCCTGGCTGGGGCTACAATACCATGGGCTGGGGTCAACACCAGCCACCCTCCCCTTCCCATCCCCATCCCCAGGGATCTGCAGCAGGAGCACAGCCCTTCCAGCTCAGCCCCTGCACCCACATGAGTCACCATCCTCATTCTCCACTACTCTGACCTTGACCATGGCCCTTGAAGCTTCAGCTTCATTCTCCACCCTTCCTCTATGGACTATGAACACTTCCAGGCCACAGCTATGTTTAGCAAGCATCTGCACAGCATCCAACCCAGAGAAATGTGGTTTTATCTGAGGTTTCTAGGCGTTAACCGCAATGGGAACAACTCACTCCCCTCCTCTGAGATGTGTCAGCCCTCTCCGAGCAGCCCAGGACTCCATCCAGCCCCACAGCAAGATCCAGCTTGAACCACATATAGCTTTTCATCTAACAAAAAAAGAAATAAAAAAACCCCACCCAAAGCAGAGGACAGAAATCCTCTGCCATCCCAGAGGGGGATCTGTGTGGATCTTCCCAGATAATGAAATTTAAACCACCACCAAAACAGACCTTTGATTAGCAGCCATGGAGCCCATTCATAGCGACAGCATGTCAGGTCAATGTTCACTCCCAAAATCAACCCTGTGCCTGGGGAAAGGGATTTTTTTTTTTATTTTTATTTGATGGTCTGCATTTGAGGTCTAGTTAACAAACAGCAGACTTGGGTTGCCATCTGGCCAGCCTGAGAGTGTGCCGAGAAATAATACTAATAATCATCGTATGGTGGTGCTTTAAAAGGCAGTTGTACAAAAGCCTGGGCAAGCTGATTGAAACCTATCAGGCATGTTTTGTGTGCCCCGAGGGCTTGGCCTTTGGGCAGTCTGCCTCTGCAATCAGCCACCCTCAAAAAGGGTCAGAGTCCAAAAGTCAGGCTGCTGTTTCACCCGGAGACTGATTTGAACAGCAGCTGCTTTTCTCTGAAGGCAGGAATTCACTCGTGCAACTTAAGAGTTGGGCTGGAGCTTTATTAGATAAATAAATAAATAAATAAATAATGCAGCTGGCAGGATTTTTCACATCAACAAAACAGTAGCTGGCTGCTGGTGTTGGGCAATGCCTGCGGGCCTCGTCCCGAGCAGGGACTGCCCGGCGGGACACGCGCCGCTCATCCACGGACCCCACAGCAGACACCCAGGGTGTCCAGCACGAGAGCCAAAAATCTCATCCCTGGGTTCACACACGCTCCTCCCTGCAGTGCAGAAGAGGCTCTCCCACCCACCAGGACAGATCCCAGCCTGGGACCCACCGCCCATCCATCCCAGCTGCACTCAGGCAGGAGCTGTGCCCAGCCCCAGGGCCCCACTTTAACACAACTGAAACAAGGGGAGCATTTCCCCCACCACGTTCTGTGTCCCACTCCGTTTTCCCAGACGCATCCCCACGCACAAGGCTGCCTGTCTTGCAGCCGTTCTGATGCCCCCAGCCCTACAACACAGACAACTGACCTAATTTTCCTCTTTTTAAACACCCAGAGGTCATCTCTGTCTGCAGCAAACCCCACTGAGCCAGGGAGGGAAACACAGAGCGAGCTCTGTTAGCAACATCCCCCCTCCCCAAACCTTCCTCCGCATTTTGCCCTGTGCTGTCTCTTCTAAATGGCTGAGAATGAGCATCTCCCACGTCCCTCAAGGCTGTGAAATGGTGCTGAGGAGAAGCTGAGGAGGTCCCTGTCATTTCTGGGGTGTGGTGTGATGGCTCACTACACGCACCAACTCCACCTCGTTCTCCTTCACATTTCAGAGCATCTCACCTGAAGTTCTTATGGGCGTTTCTTGGCTCACCCCACACAGACAGACGTGGGGAAACATCACACATGTTCATGCTTCACCCACTGCCCAGTGACTCAGAGTCGGGGCAAGAATGCTCCCTCCCAGTTAACCCAGTTGCTCCAGCAGAACTTTCCCTCCTCTCCCAGTTCTCAAAGATAAGATTTGCCCCATCTACCTTTCTGCCCAACTTGCCTTTCCAGTAGATCTGACCAAACTCACACTCTCAATTCTGTGACAAATCCTGATGCTTCCAGGCACATCTTCCCAAACCGAAAACAGCCACTTTAAAAAAAGTGAAAAACTCCATACTTTCCACCCCCAAGAATCACCTTTTTTAAGCAAGAAGGTCACTCCAGTCAACTGGAGTGTTACTTTTAAGTTCCAATTTTTCAGAGCTTATGCAAGCAGAAAAATGCAGCACTGAAACAAAAAGGAAGGACATCAACAGAGGGTTTGGGTGTTTGGGAAAAGATAATGTATAAAATAATTACAGGCAGCATGTCCCTGCAGAGCATTTCAGCTCTGACTCAGCCCCAGCCTTGGCAGGGAAATGCAGGTGTTCAACACATGCTGAGCCCAGACCAAACCCTAGAAGACAAAAAGGCAGCAGGAGCTTGGGAAGGCTGGAAGTCACTGCAGGGCGGTTTGTTGGGATGTCCTCCAAGGACACACCTTGCAGCCTGCTGCCTGTGAGCAGGAGTTGGGGACCCAGTGGGTCAGGCTGCTGCTCAGTCCGTTCTTGCAGGGACACAGAGATACCCTCAACTCAACCACGGATCTCTAACGTTTGATGGATCACCAGCTGGAGAAGCAATAATTGCGTGCTAGCTTTTAAAAGGCAAGATGTGAGGGTGGGTGAGGTGAAATGAAGAGGAACACATTCATTATACAAGAGCTCGAAGCATCAGCTCTGGTGCCTGGAAACACCAGGCAAGGCAGGAGCCAACACTGCGGCCAAGCTGCTGCTTCCATCCCAATGCTCAGTGAGAGCAGAGCAAAAAGCTTTGCCTGCCTCTGGCATAACAAATATCCCTTTGGAAAATAAACCTCTCCAAAGCCCCTGTGCTCCACCCCAGCCTCCACTCCCCTCCCCAGCTCAGGCGTGAAGGCCGCCCTGTCCGACAGGGACTAAGGGATGCACAAGGTATTAGAGGAGAGATTCTCCTTCCATGCGACTCCAAAATGCAAGTCACCTCCCTTGGGGGCTGCCAGGGCTTTTGCCACAGCTACGGATATTTTTATAATCCAGCTCTTGAAAGAGGAAGAATAATCTTCATGAATTTTGATAAGACCAGCTTCCTTCCTGCCTTTTTTTTTTTTATTTTCCTTTTAAATACTCGCACCAGATGACGAGATCCATTCTTGCCCGATCCCAAAACGCCCCCAAATCCCAATGCCACGCGCCCAGCCCCGCCCAGGATGGACTCCTGGCCTTACTCACTGGTCACACTGGGCGCTGCTGGATCCAGAAGGGCTGCAGGCACAGGGCTGGCAGCGCTGGGTGCCCTGCTCTGGGTGGAACCCCTGGGCGCAGCTCTCGCAGCGCAGCCCCGCGTACCCGGCGAGGCACCGGCACTGCCCCGTGGTGCGGTTGCATTCGGCCACGCCAGCGCTGCCCACGGAGCTGCAGTTGCACAGGTCTCCTGCAAGGCAAAGAGAAACACCATCATGGAAG
Source organism: Grallaria varia (assembly GCA_013396735.1). Lineage (NCBI taxonomy): Eukaryota > Metazoa > Chordata > Aves > Passeriformes > Formicariidae > Grallaria > Grallaria varia. Next base: position 347,024 of record VWZG01005844.1, on the reverse strand, counting down.
CACAGAACGGGTTGGGTTGGAAGGGATCTCAAAGCTCATCTCATTCCCCCCCCTGCCATGGGCAGGGACACTTTCCACCAGCCCAGGTTGCTCCAAGCCCCGTCCAACCTGGCCTTGGACACTTCCAAGGATGGGGGAGCCGCAGCTTCTCTGGACCACCTGTGCCAGGGTCTCACCACTCCCTTTGTGTAGCCCAGGTTGGAAACATCGTCACTCTAAGGATGATTTTTGCTTTAAAATGTTGAGATGATAAAAAAACATTGGGAGCACACTGGGGTTTGAAACTCCACAGTTTGTTACTCAAATGCCTCTCCAAAGAAGAACTAGATGATTACAGGTATAACTACCTATAACTACCTAAAATACACATGTATTTTTTAAATATATATATATATATACATGTGTGTGTATGTTTATAATGTCTGTCTGTATATACACACATATCCACCCTCACGGCTGTCTCGTTCCATGACTCCAGGAGCACTAGGCATGTAATATTAGGATAAAATCAGTAACAGGTGGCAACAATCATACATGATTCTCCATTTCACACCACTGGAATGCCCCTGATTTACCAACAGGCTGGTCGTTATGGCACAGGACACACCGACACAATGAACTGGAATCAGCATCTCCCATTCCTGAAAAGGGGATTCAGAATGCCCTGATGGGGCAAGTGGAGGAGCTCCAGGGATTTGGCCCAATGGCAGGGTCACCCCTGAAAATCTGCCCTCAGGGGAGCACTGAGCACGTGAAAACAGCTTTTAAAACCAGGGTGGTGGAGCTGTGGGCAGACAGAGACCACCACCCCCTAAACCACAGCAGGTCAGCAGGGACAGGACTGGGGACCCACATCTCTGCTTTGGGGACACTTTGTATTTACAGAGGTTCTGGAAAGCACACACTGACCAGCTTCTTTTTTAAGAAAGAAGCAAATCTTTTGATCAAGTGATGAATTCCCAGTCCCACACATACATTATTTCTCATAATACTTTAAAGCCCCAAACGCACTGAAGAGAACAACCTCTCTCCAGCAATTTGTTTCTGCCAAGAGCTTTATCTCCGTTCTTTCATTGCGAAATATTTAGTGCCTTAATAATTTAAAGTCTTTCTCTGCCAAGAGTGAATTATAAACAAGGATTATTTGCAGAAATAGTGCTGAAATAAAGTATTGGAGGCTTTAAGCAACTGCTGGTGTTTGTTATTCCCGGAGAAGAGCCAGTATTCAGGGCACGTCATGGAGAGGGGAGCGGCCAGGCCCCCATCCCAAGAAAACTTGACTTAAAGCTCAAATCATGTCAAAAAGACCTAGCACTAATTGTCTGCATCAGCACAAGTATTTCAAATTATTTAACACCCATGCTGCACTCTTGTGCCCCAATTCAATGGAAAGGGCCTCAGCAGATACCCAGATCCAAACACACTGAACACCCAGTGACCAGATAGAGATGAAATTATGAATCTGTGAGCAATCAGCTGACATCAAACTGTACTGAAGACCTAAGTGTATCTTTGGAGACACAAGCCATAAGGCCTCCCTCATCACAGCAGTGACTTTTCAAGAAATGCTACAAGCCATGTAGGAAGGATGCCCTTCTCCCCAAAAAGGGACCATGCTGGCACACCTGGCTGTTAAACAGCTCCCGGTGCTTTTCCTTGTCATCCATTTTCTTCCAACACACAAAGAAATATGAGTTATTTAGTTCTGTTACTCTATCACAGGATCCCCACAGAAGTCATGCTGTCCCTATAGACCTGTGAAATTGCACCTGAAGTTCCTTCAATCCAAACTAGCAAATAGGACAAACACCTCAAGATCCGCAATTAGCCACTTCAGCAGCCACTTCACCTAATGAACCAAATTCCCAACTCAATTATCCAAGCAGAACCTTATCGATTTGGGCACTTGGGCTTCCCCTTGCCAACAGACACCGCGAAAACTTGTGGAGCAAAAGCACTTTGGAGCTTGTCAAACACACATCAAAACAAATCTCCCTTTCAAAGCTCATTACGTGCGGTGCCATTAGACCTGCCAGGGAAAAGGAAAACAAGCATCGTATCCATTCTAACAGCATGGGAGGCACTGAGAGGGCAGATCCCACACGAGGTGATGAGCTGCTCCACGTGGAGACCACCCTCGTTCTCCAGGGGCATCACAGAGCCCCCTGAGACCATCCGGATATTCTAGCCGAGACCTGGACTCCTTCAGTTGGGAAGCAATGGATGCTACAAGTCAAATCCCCATTCAAAGTGCTGCCATCCTGCTGGAGTGGATGAGATGGGGAAGAACTCACCAGTGCCAATGGGGCTACTTGTAAGCACTGCCCCAATCCTGCCTTCTCCACCCAGCAAACCTGCACCACTGGATGTGGCTCAACAGGAGCCACCTGAGCCCAAAAGGACACATGGACACAGCCAGTCCCTGGGTGTGCTGCTGGAACAGTTTCATCACCTCATCCCCTGTGAGAGCCTGGAAGGCTCTTGGCAAGGCAGGGCTGTGCTGTAGCAGCTTTATGAAGTCAGTTTTGTGGCCACACAGGACAAGGGAGAAGTGACACTGACAGCATTTACCTTCCAAGAAAATCAGCCTTGGCAAAAAGGGGAAAGCCAGAAGTCAGAGAAGAGGAGCTGCATATTTTGGGCAAGAGGCTCACATTCCTCCCACCTTTTATCAAAGGACCTCAATCTTCCAGGAAAGATTGCTGGAGCTGCCAATTGCCAAACCATGGTGCAACTCACTGTGAATGTCATCACTACTCACAGAAGCCCCAGAGGAGCTGGGCAGGAGCAGGAGGTGAAAGTAAGATCCATTCAGGCCCTGCTGCCTCATCCAAGGGCTCCAAACACAAACTGACTGGCTGGAAAACGCAGCTTTGGGGTTGATCTTGGCAATGGCACCAGCTACCAAGTGGGGTTTTCCTTCCAGCATCAGGACTGCCTGTGCTTTCCAAAAACACACACAGCAATTTCCCAGTGCCGCTTTTTTAAATCTCTTTCTGCAGGTCTTTGCCCATCAAAATTGCCCCAAGTCAGGTCAAAACCTGGAGGTGGCTCAGCCTCAGAACTCAACAGCCGTGCAGACACCACCAGCTCTGCAATGCCGGCTCCCCAGGAGAGCAAGAAATGCTGCAATAATCCAAAATAACACCAGCAAAAGCAGCTTTTTGTTGGGAGGCTGGTGGAACACGAGCTCCAGCTGCCTTGGCAGCGCCAGGGCAGGCTGGCTCTGTGGTGATGGGGCACAGAGCTGAGCCCATCTGCTGCAGAGGCCACAAAATCACTCCCAAATGCACGATAAGGCAAAACCACAAGATGTGTCCCAAAAGGGTTGTCTCCTTGCTGGCCCTGCCTCACCCAAACCGCCCCAGAGCTCCTTGAGGAGGGGTGACAGTCCCCATCTTCCTCGAATGCCCCCAGCTCAGCTCACATGCCCGCTTGGCTGATGCAACCCCAAAAAGCCCCCGAGATCAGGCAGTGGGGGAGATCCAGACACAGCCCTGCAATCCATCCATTCATCGCCTGGCACAGCATCCACACTGGGGCTTGACATGATGAGGTACCAGACTATGAAAACCCGAGGCCAAATTTAAAAGACACTCTGTTGTCCCAAAGACAGACGGGTTCAAGAAGGCAAGAATGGTCCTTCAGCCAGATAAGGAACATCTGCCCCGACCCTGGGAACACAGCACAGATGATGAGCACCACAGAAGAAAATCAGGGAACATTGTCCTGGCTCCCAGCCATATCCTGGCTTTTTTGGAGCTTTTATTCAGTTTTCTCAAGCAAATGTTTTGCTTTTGAAGGTAACCTTGAAAAACACCTTAGTGAGAGCTCTTGTGAGCACAAGGGAATGAGCAGGGGTGGGTGAACACCGGAGCTGTCCTGCTCCAGGCTGCACAGCCACAGCTGTAGGTATTGTGGTGAGGTTGGGATAACACCATCAGCAAGGGGAGCCAAGGGCAAAGACCTCTCAGGGATGGGGCACTTCTCCAAGCTCTGACTCTCCCCAACTCACTGTAGTGACTCATCCTTGCCCTGCCTCAGTTTCCCCATCTCAGGGTGTTCACCCACCCACCCCCAGGGCATCCAAGCCATGCTCATCCCTGCCTGTTTCCCATTGCTAACCCATCAAGGTTCCCCTTCCCTCCCCATAAAGCACCACACAACATGTGGTTATCACTGATAAAACCCACCACCTTTGCTGTGACGGCACTGACAGGCTTTAATTAATTAACAGCCCCATGACAATCTGAGCTCCCAGAATAGAGGCACCATAAAACTGCATGTCACTGCCACACGTCACCCCTTCAAACAAAAATCCCAAACACCACTCCCTTCAGCAACAAGACTTAAACTTCACTTTTCGTTGCTGAGAGCAGGTGAAGGGAAAGGAAGGAGTCCCAGTTTGGGACAGCAAGGGTCACACTGCTGTGTGGGACACAGATTTGATACGCAATTTCAGTTAGCCCCAACCCCAAAATGATTAATTATTATTATGCAAAAGCCATAGGTTACTAATAAACCAGAGAAAAGATATTTCTGTGTTTTATTGCAATGGATGCGCGCCATGGCTGTACAACAGCCCTGACAAAATCAAGAACCCCCAGGTTTTCAGATACTCTGTGACCCCTCAGTGTGGCCACCTCAAGCTCAGTGCCAGCCCCTTCAACATGGATCTCAGCCTCCAAATCCCACCCCAATGCACAACCCAGCTCTGCAAACCCCATCAACATCTCAGCCTGTGCCAGGTCCATTGTGACATCACGTCCCTTCATTTCCCATCCCCTCCTAATCCTTAAACAGGGTTTGTTCTGGTGCAAAAATCCCTTCTCAAATTATTTTTTTCACATCCTTTCAGCTTTGCAGTGCTTTAGGTCCTCACACATATTTTAAGCGTGATTCCTTCTTTCCCTCCAAGCCACTTAGTGAATGAATAATTTAAAAACGGGTGAAATATTTACAAAGGGCTAAAGAAGCCAACACTGTGAAAAGCACGAAGGTCTCTTTGTAACCGTATTTGCTGGGGACATCCTGAAATGGTGTAAATCCTGAACAAACTCACCTACTCTCTGGGAGCCAGTATGGAAAATCACACTTTTTTTTTAATAAGAATGTGCAGCTGTAAGAGCAAGTGAAGTTCCAGGGATACTATTTATTGTCCTGCTGCAAAAGCACCCCCAAGGAGACAGACCTTTTCTGTTCTCTGGACTAGATGAAGGGAAAAAAAATAATGTTTTAATCTCGAGGTACTGTTGTGGTTCTGGGTCATAGCACAGCCTCGGCAGCACTGGAACCAATACAGGGTTCAAAAAGAACTTCACCTCCAAGACACCCCACAAGTATCCTGCTGGATTTCAACCAGCAGGAACGACGCTGGGCAAGGGGCATCTCCTGCCATTTCACAGAATCTTTAAGATTGGAAAAGACCTCCAAGATCACAAGGTCCAACCTTTGACTGACCACCACCTTGCCAACCAGACCAGAGCCCTGAGTGCCACGTCCAGTCATTCCCTGAACATCTCCAGGGATGGGGACTCCACCACCACTGGTTGGTAGGGGCAAAGCCAGACATCCCCACCTGCTCCATCCCTCACCTGCACACCAAGGTGAGCCCAACCCAAGCATGGAGACACCTGCTTCTTGATTACAGAACGTTTGTGTTTACCCTGGGTTTATACCAACACCCCTTCCCACCAGCCTGACCTCCCAAAGCCAGCTCCAACTCGATATCCCATTCACTTCCACAGAGAGGATGAAGCCACTATATCCACTGCACACAAAAGCATCCCATTGCTGGAAAGGCTCTGTTTTGGTACTAATTTAGCAGTTTCACCCCCCACCTCCACACTTTATCCCCAAAATCAAGCCCTACCTTCTCTCCCTTATCTCTCATTTCCCCTTCTCAATCCCTCTCCAGGCACCATATTCCTGACAACACAGGAATAAAGGGATCAGGCAGCAGGTTTAAAAATCTATCCAAGGTCATTTCCTTTCCCCTTGTAATTAAATTGTGGAACTCATTGTCAGGGGATGTTCTGGCTGCCAGAAATACCTACAGCTTCAAAGGAGGACTGGGAAAGCTCACAGAGGACAGGTCTGCTGGTAGCTGTTAAACACAGGGATCTGAGGGAAGCATCCTGATGGGAAAGTCCCTGAAATCTGGCTGCAAAAAGTCAGGATTATGCCATACCCTCTTGGCATTTTCTTCTTCTTGGATGGGTGAAGCTTTGTTCTGAGCCAGCCAGGCAGTTCTGATTTTCTCCTCATTTCCACTGCTTGGGGATGGTGGAGGCTCCAGTTCTTGCCCCAAACACACAAAATCCCCTTAAAAAGTTAGGCATAGCTTTTTCCACTGGGAATTTTCTCTTATTACAGCCAAAGGCACAGCTGTGCTGCACCATTGCTCTTTCTTTCCCCTTTGCCTCTTTACAGGCTCTTTCTCTTACCCCTGGGAAGACACTTCATCCCCTCAGTACAATCACTGATGAGCCAGCAATGGGATGAAGGTCAGGACTGTCCCAGCACAGGATAACAGGAGAATCCATGGAAGGCTGTTAAAAGAGAAGGTCCTACTTACACAGGCTTGAAAAACAATTTCCTGAGCTCCAGCCCATCCCTTCCACATCTCCAGTGCACCATCTCAGCGTGGTCCAGTCTAGCCCTGGAGTGGTATTTGTGTTCAACCCCAGCACTCCCCACTTGGATGCAACCCCACTGATGGTGTGAGTGCAGGAGCTGTTGTTACCCCAGAGCAAGGATGCTCTGGCCTCCAACCTGCCCCCCACAGCCTGCAGCAGATCTGAGAGGGCACAGCCTGGCTCAGCATTCCCACAGGGAGCTGAGGAACATCTGCCACGGGCTAAGAGCTCCTGCAACAACAGGATCAGAGACGAGCTGATGCGCTGTAACCTCCTAAAGAGAGGTGTTCTGCCAAGTCCCAGGACTCATCCCCATCCAGACAGCACTCAGCACAAAATAATAGTCAACTCCTGCGTCACGAAGGTGCATTAAAGTGCTCAGACCTGTAATTTGCTCTCACTTGAGGCTACAACGCAAAGCCAGAGTGGTAGGAAAAGTATCTCTGCCTACTCCAAAAAAATTTTATATATATATATAGGAGTGTCTTCTGTTATTTTGCATTCATTTTATTACCAAGTGCACCAGATTCAGGGCACTTTATAGACTCCATCAAGCTCTGGGCACTGCAGAGTCAGGTGTGCTGGTGGTGAAGAGAGCAACAACGTCCACATTACTACAGTTAAGAGCTTTATATGAGCCACTTGTGTTGTTCCAATAAAAGGCTTTTATGGGTCAACAAGGGGAAAAATACAAGAATTTCTCAATGTTCATACATCACTTGTAATGTCATTAAAAGATTAAACATATTTGTTGAGGAAAATTAAATCAGATTAAATCTCTCTCTTATCACTTGGAAAGAAGTACAAAACCAAGGTCCCAACTCTTCAGGTCACCAAAAAGCACTTTCATCAGCATGAAGCAGGCAGGGTTGGGGCTTCAGCCAAACTCCAGCTCAGCCCTAACACTGTCACACTTCTGCCACTCTAAAGGGATGGAGCATCACTCCCCAGCACAGCTCACAGTCCCCCTCGCCCTCAGCAAACCCACCCTCAGACCCTCCCCAAATGCAAAGGCTGCTTACTCTCTGGGATTATTTTTATTCTTTCCCTGCACCTGCACTGAACATATAGTCATTCGGCTTCTGAGGAGTTCCTGAAAGCTCCTCTACACAGAAGAATTTTGTTGCTTTGTCTTCCTTTTTGATGCTAAACAAGTCAGCAACCAGCACAGGGAGCTTTGAACCCTCTCATCCCCCAGTAAACGTGCTTTAAAAGTCAGACTCACAGGTGTAAAGCTGTCTTGGAAGACTAAAGGATAAAGCCCTGCAAACATTAGGGGGGGAAAAAAAGGAAAATATGGATTCTCATTAACTTTGTACCCTTCCTGCACTGGGAGATCCCCATGTCACAGCACAGCTGGGGCACAACACCTGAGGAGCTCCCATGGAGGGGACCAGGCGATGTCAGGAGAAGCAGGAGTGGTCCTGGAGTCATTAAGATCCAGGTTATAAGGCAGAAAGCTGAGCAGGAGGGATTGCACAGCTGCAGCCGAGGAATTATTCATCCCTATAGAACAATAAATTTCCATACGCAGACAAACCCTCCGGGTCTCTGACGAAGCAGACTGTGTACAAAGTGGAATGTGGCCCTAAAATGTTTACGATACAAGAAGCTACAGTAACTTCAAATAGACAAAATAAATGCTTGAGGATTAAAACCTCCACAGTTCAAAAAAAAAAAAAATGGATCCAAGTCTTTTAATTAATTTAAAAATAGTTTTGTTGGCATTTTACTTTAGTTGGTTAGATTTTTCCCACTAATATTTCCACAAATGTCTGCAACCATATAAATATTCCATGTTTCTGTTTGAAAATCTCCGTATTTTTTACCACCCAGCATGTGACAGAGCCAACCCAAGACGGAGTTTAGAGATAAACAGGATAAAAAGTAACTTTGGCAAATACCTCCCCACCAGAGCACAGCAACCCTGGCAGCTCGAACCTTCCTGACAGACGTACTTGTGTGGCACCTCTCAGGAAATTAAATTGTTTGGTCAGCAAAATGCTTTCAGTCAAAGATCAAGACACCTCACATGGGATGGGGCTGGGAATTTAGTAGCAGGTTCCAGTTTTGGTATCTAACGCCCATGCCGAGCAGAGAGAGGGATTAAAAAGAGCTGAATGAATAATATGAACTATAATCATCTGTTGAAGGCTCTGTGTGCTCAGATTCCTGCAAAAAGTAATTAAACTCACAAACTTTGCTCAGTGCTTTGGGGAGTTGCAGTTAATGAAGAAACACGTTAATTTATACGGGAGCTTTAAGGCGCTGTGGAGAAAACTCTGAGCAAGAACTGTCCTTCCAACTGTTTGTGTTTGGGCTATAAAGTCGTGCTGCATGAACAACCAGCAAGAAAACAGGGCTTAGGAGATGGGCTGGAGGATGAGTTTGGATGAACACCCCTTTATCACATCCCAGCCTTCCCAGCACAGCTCCCAGCGACACGTTGCAGACTCCTCTGAGTGAGACCCTGGGGAGAACCAGCTCTGACCATCACCCAGTGCATTAAGGCAGCACCCCACTGGCAGCAGAGCTGTGTGCTGGCAAGTTAAACTACACAAGTGATCTCTCCTTGCTTGAATCAACAAATAAGGACTTCCTTGCAAGGAACTCCAGTAAAATGCAGATTGCAGCTACGGGAGCAATTCAGGAAGGAATCAACAGAGACTTGCTCCCTAGGCACCTCAATTTCTAAGATGGTTACAAACTCCAGGTGAAGAAGGGCAAATCTTCATCCCTAAAAACCCAGGTGAAGAACGCAGAGGACTCCTTTGCTCCACTAATGAAGCCTGTGCTTGTCCCCTACTCTTCATCCATGAGCTTTTCTGCCCAAATGCAGTAGTTGTGGCTGGTTCATCCCACCCCACATTCCCAAGGCTCCCTTCCAGGGATGCTGCACAGGCTGCAGAGCAGGATTTTGTCCAGCTTGCACAGAACCAATCTGCCCAGCTACAGGAGCTGCCTCCTGCCTGCACATTTGTCTGACACAATTAAGTTGCTTAAAACCAAAATACATTGCTGCAAGGCATGCAGCCTTCCAGAGCCTTCTTCCCTCTGGACCTTGCCTGCAGATACAACAGCTCCTCTTCTCCCAAATCACTGCAATTAACTCCTCATGCTCTCAGTGACAACTTCAGCTTGGCCAGGAATGGATGTGACTTCCAACCTCCTCCTTCCAGATCACCTTGGACCCACCTTGGCACTGAGTATCCACTGAACTACCCATCCCAGGAGCTGTGTGGGTACAGGAGAGAAGGGTTTGTCACCTCCAGCCATTGCTGCCCCAGGTCCTGGGTGGGAATGGCCAAGTTCAGGCTGCTGGAAAGCCATTTTTTGCTCAGTACAGAAATCACAGACTAGGTGATAACCCATCAGCTGGTGAAACCTGCACTGAAGGAAGCTGAGCTGGTGGGGACTGTGACAGCCTCCATCCCTCCACGCAGCTACATCATGGTACCAGCTGCAGGGCTTGGATCTCTTAGGAGGATCTCATGGCTGATCACACCGCAAAATGCAGCTTTTTTTGTTGTTGTTGCAAAGACACAACCCAATTTCTTTACACCAGGTATAACCAGGTCCTTCACTGATGTGTGGAGGGAGCTGCCTCCCCACTGAGCCCAGGCAGAGTTACCCAAGCTCAGTCCAGCATAGACTGGCTACGGTAGAAAGTCATCCTTCCTTTGCCTCACATTTACAGCAGTCACTCTTACACTGGGAAGGAAGACAAAACAAAAGCGTGGAGATGCCGACAGCAACGGCGCAGGTGTGCAGTCAATCCATAATTCAATATAAAAACGCTGGGAAGCACATCCAGCCCCAGCCAGAGGCAGAGGAATGCTGTCTCCTCAGATGCCACAGACCCCACCCCCAGCTGGCTTTGGGGCACACACAACCTTTGGAGCAGGTCTTCTCCACCTTTTGGGGCAGCACAAGCATCAGGCCCAGGTTTCTCTCTGAGTGAGCAGGAGAGATTTTGAAATGACTCTAATGATTCCCCAAGACAAGAGATGCATTCAAAAGGAGACTCTGGGCACCCACAAGAAGTGGAGGGGGGGACCAAAGGAGGGTGACACTGCTGCAAGATGTGATGCTCTCCACACAGGGAAGGGGCCCACAATGCTTGGCACACAAGCAGCAAGAGGGATTTTAACAACGACTTCTGTCTTTTTTTCTAATGAAGAAGAGAGGGCAGACTTGCTTTGGGGGGGGTTCAGGCTATTTTTTTATGTTTAAGTGTGTTGAGAAAATCTGGAATGAAAACTTTCATCAGTAACTCCAGCAGGTGCCCAGGGCAGTTCCTTTTAAGATTCAGCTCTTCCAGCTGAGGAGCAAAGGGACAGTTCCATTAACAAAGGCGCCTTTTATCCATGGTGTTAATAAACACTTACTGAAAGTGTTAATAAAAAGAAGCTTTCCAGAGTCTGAGTTATGACCCCAGTCCATCTCAGCTCACTGCACTTTCAAGCTTGGAGATTTCACAGAATATTCTGAGTTGGAAGACCCCAACATCACAGGATTCATTCCCATTCCTCATTTCTTTTCCTACTCTAAATAAACACATTTAGATGCAGACTTTTATTCATCACAAACAGTAAAATATCCTTCTTCCTTCCTCACTCACATTAGAGGCAGAGGAAAGGAGAGGGACTTGAAGAGAAGAAAACCCTTTGACAGCCTGCAGCCAGCAAGTCCCTGTTCTCTCATTGCTCCGGAGCTCGGTTCCAAGTTTAATAAAGGTGTTTTGTCTCCTTGCTTAATAAGTGGAATTACCATAGCAGAAACCCCAGTGGGGGAGAGGGATAGCACGAAGCATGAGTAATCACAACTGGTTTCAGGCAGGTTTTGCCATTTGGGTCCTGTTTCAAGGTTATGATGACATAGTGCTCCGGGCTAGTTTGGAGTTACCATAACTCCTGCCAGACAAGGAGCTGGAAGTTACAACGTGCTGCAAGCAGGGAGTGTGGCTGGGACAGAGAAGTAAAATGTCATCTGAGCTGGGAAGAGAGGTTTCCTGCTCCAGAAGTTTTATTCCCTTATTTTATAATGCAGCCTTGTGCTTGCCCTGCTATACTTTGTACGGACCACGGTGATGCATCTACCTCCAGGCTCACATTGGGGGATTTAAATTCCCTCTCTGAGAACCTGTTTCACACCTTCACCCAGCACCCGCCAAACAGGGTCACAAATACTGCAGCAAGACAAAATTTGCTGGCAAATCCACGGAGGAGAAGTTGAGCTTTCAAAGAGGGAACTGATACGGGTCAGGACACATCATGGAAAAAGACACTTGGACAGAGAAAGCCATCACTTGTCACTGGACACAGGGAACTGCAGCAGATCCAGTATCATCTGCTGGGGACCTGCTGAGGGGGAGCAGCCAGCATGGTGTACCTAAGCTGAACTCCAAACTTTCCTCCAGCAACTGCAGCAATGGCACAAACTTAGAGAGCCCAAATCCCCCCCTGCAGCACAGAGAGCAGAGGCAGAGCCCACCCACAGGGGTTTCAGGGCAGCTGCCAGCCCCTGGTTCCCCCTCACCTCTGCTTTGAGCCCCTGAGCCCTGCTGCAGATGAATGACCCCAATCAGGGCTGCACATCAGCTTTTCATTCCTCTCTCCTTAGTCAGCACCAGAGACCCTGTAGCTGCATCCAGTCCCAGCTCCTGCCTCAGCCACAAGGTATTACCTGTATTTATTTCTAGCAATAGCTCACCTTCCAGAGGGAAGTGTTTCCATTAAACAGCACAAGTTCTCAGCAACCACAAACAAACAGTGACTTCAAGCCTGAGCCAATTCTCTGAAACCACCACAATAAATACGAGGACATTCAGCAGAGTACAACAGGCAACAGCCCTGTCCCACAGAACACCCAAATCCTCTTTAAATAGGCAAAACCCTTAAAAGCATGACAGGAAGGATGGAGACAGCCAGGCACAAGGGTTTCAGCCATCCTGTGCAGTGTGCCCTGTCTCAGAGGCACTAAGCTGAGACCAAGTCAGAGCCAACACGCTAAAACCAAACTGTGATTTGCAGGGTCAGAGTCCAGCCTCCCACCATGGCCGGGGGGAAAACCACTCTCAGCAAAGGCAGCACCCTCAGTCTCAGGCTGGCAAAACCAAGACTGATCCCAATCCCAAGAGATCCTCAAACCACAGAAATTCCTCTGCAGCCAGTGGGTCAGCTAGAAGAGGTTTGTTGACATTTCTATCCTGACCATTTCCCCATTTTTGAGGGCTTCATAATGACAGTTTGGGCATTGCAGGAGGAGGAGGAGTGGTGCCTCCTCTTCCACCAGCTCCGCTGCCAATGAGAAACCCTGTAAAATGAGGGTCTGAGTCCCATCTGAAAAGACACAACGAAAATCCTACCCAACGAGGGAGGGCAGGTACGTGACACAACCCTGAAGCTCTGCTTTGATACGGCCAATAGTGCACCCACTGTCAAAGATATTACCTGGTATTACATATATACGGATGGGAGAGTATCAGCTCTAAGACAAGGACCATCTAACCCCATGTTTATAGATGACAGTGGACACAAGGGATCCCCTAAAAGGTGGAGCAGAGAGAGGAGAGCATCAACTCCCCAGTCCATGGATTTGAACTCACTATCTACACACCTCCTGGAAAGCTTTTAAGGGGTTTGTAACCAAGAATCAGAGATAACCACTGCTCCAGGCATCCCCTGACACCAAACTGGGGTGCTGGGGGGAAAAGCCCTCTCCTGGGTATGGCAGGACTGGCACTCTGACCAACCCAACCCAGAGCTTGACTCCTTCCGCGGGGAAGTCAGTACCACCTTTGTAACTGTCCCTTTAGAGACCAGTCCATTTCTTGTTTGTTTTTCATTTTAGATTAATTAGACATGTACAAAAGCCTCCCTTGAAAAGAAACAACTAAGATGCAAAAAAGATGGGAAGATCCAACTGCGAGGCATCGGCATTAAGCCATGTCAAAGGGCATGCTGTCACCAACTCACTGCAAACTTCCAGGAGGTAAAAAATGTTCAGAATAAAACAGTTAAGACCAGATAAGCATTTGTCATTCATTATCTGGAGCCAAACTTGGATTTCTCAACAACACAGCTAAAGCCAAAGCAAGCACATTAATAACAGAACATCGTTTACAGGGAGCTACACTCCGGGCGTGCAGCCTGCCCTTGAAGGCAGAAAGGCTGGAGGCAGGTGGAGCCTCTGTTTGCTGTTCTCTGATAACAGGTATTTAGTTTTCTACGTCACTTCACTTTATCATAGCCTGAAACCTGGAGCTGGCCGAGCAGCCCAGCTCCACCTCCCCATCTGCTCCCCGTGCCAGCTGGCCCCACAGCAGAGGGGATGCTGGACAAGCCATGGCAATGCCATGCAGCCCACCAGACCCAAAGAGGACCCCCAGCCCCGCCAAGGAACTCAGGGTACTGCTGGAAAACCCCACAGGACAGATCTTAACACAGCTGTCCAAGGGAGGGGAGTGCTGGGAGATGGGATGGCTGTGCTCACATCCAAGTCAACTGGGGAGCTGAAAAACAAGAACGACCCTCCCCAAATCCTTCCTCCAGTACTGGGACTGGGATTTAAAAAAAGAAACAACAAAAGACTAGTGGCCTTGGCAGGGCAAGGCAGAGCACAAGCTGGGGAGGCTCCGAAGACATCGCCTGTGTTGGCAGCAAGTGAGCAAACACCCAGCCCAGGCAGGAGCCGACAGGTCGCTGTGCTCCACTTCAGTTCCAATAACCCTTTAGCTCTGACAAACAACCTGGAGCAGATCCTCCACATTCTTGGGATATCCTGGGGTCCTCATGGCATCCCAGCCCAGCTCCCCGCAGCCCTCAGGCTGCATTTGGGTGGGAAGGGGTGCATGGAAATGTCCCCCTGGCCCCCACCCCACGCTGTTGCACAAGGCGCCCTGTCCTTTCCCCATCCAGCAACGCTCCAAACAAAAGGTACCACAAAGGTTGGGTGGCTCTGCCCCATTACTCATTCACATGCCATCAAGACATGTTTTGGGAGGCAGTTTGGTTTGTAGGAGCCACATCCCAAAATCTTGCCTGTTTCCTCAGCGCCCAACATGGTGCATCCCTCTGATTTTCCCCCCTGCCAGATAACTGCTGAGGTGAGCATGTCTCTATTTTGGGATAGAGAAAGAACATCCTAAAAAGCAGTCTCTAATGTTTGCTTTGTTCTTGGTGATAAAAGACAAGAATTTCAACAAGCAGGAAAAAAGTATGTATATATATATATTACAATATATATATATGGACATCTATATATCTTTTTTGAAATAGAGGGAAAAAGGAAAACGGAGTCATTGAAGTTTTCATGGCCCAAGGAGCTTTGAAAAATCTGGAGGGGAGGAACAGAACATCAAGTTTAAACTGTTTTCAATGGAAAAGCCCATTAAAAGGAAAGGGAATCTTTAGCAGAAATACATATATTTTGCTGATTTTGACAAAAAGGCCTGTTCAGAGGAGGGGAAAAAAGCTTTAATTTAAATGTTTTCAACCAGCACTGCTTTGCACCTTTCCAGTGTGGTTCATGAAAGCATCCTCACAAACCTGTTATTGCTGGAACACGGTGTGCCCAGGGAGAAGGAGGGTCTGACCACGGGCCAGGTGCAGGCAGGGGTTTGGAGACAACCCTTGCCTGTACCATGAAAATGAGCAGGTATTACAAAAGACAGGGGGAAAAAATATATATTTAAAAAATAATCAACTTCCCTCCATTTTGCCCCTGGGGAGGGGGAAATGCTGATCCTCCAGCTCACAGGTTCATCTGGAACAACCTCCCAGTTTCCACCCCACTGGCCAAGTCTAGTGATGGGGAAGGATTCTGGGAGAGGGATGAAGGACATGAGGCTCCCTCTCCTCAACGTCAGCACCAGCAGCACTGCACATGCTGTGCATGCCATGGGATGCACCACGGGATGTGGTGGGTATTTCCTGGGATGAAACATCACCTTTGCCCTCCGATCCCTCCCCAACCACGACCACATCTCACACCACAGAGGAGGAAGCTGTGGGTCAGGCACAAACCTCCCTGGCAATTAAGTCATCTTCTTAATATCCCCCAGTCCCAGCCATCCTGTGACAGGTCACAGAAAATATTAATTACACCCTTTCCAATTCAGACCAGTTTCTCTCTCATTCAGGTGTTGCTGGACCCGAGACACAGCCAAGCTGACATTCAGCAACTGCACACAAGGGAAGATGGAGCATCACCTGAAAGGCTGTTGTTTCACCTTGTATCTCCCTGAGACTTCACACAACTGCACACACAGCAATGAATTTAGACTAATGCCACCAATGAAACGCTCAAATTAATAGCAATAAAGTGTAAGTGCTCCACGTGGCAGCAGCAGTCATGCTGGGGAAAACGACCTGTGAAAGCTTAAAAACCAGCACACGATGAGACCACTGGGAGGGGAAAAAAAAAGGCAACAAAACAAACAGTCCATTTCAATCTCTTTTTCATAAAGAGCCAAAATGAACCCAGTAACACATCAGAGAATAATCATTTAGCACAGATCAAACAGGAGAACTAGCATATTAAAAATACATGCAGCATTAATCAGCTACGCAGAGTTATGTGCCATCATTTCCATAAATAATACAGGATCAAAGCAGCCCAAGCAGCACTATCAGTTAATATAGTCAGCCAGTCAGTCAAAATAGAGTAAAGCTGCCTGAAAACTGTGGCTGTATAATTTGCCAGGAATAAAGCAGATTCATCTGAGAAGTGGCACGACCAGTTAAACAGGTAAAGGTTACCAGCAGCCTCGTCACTACAGGGAGGTGATGCCACAAAGGAATTAAAAAATAAAGAATAAAGGGTTAATGCAGCTTAAAAACATATTTAAAAGTAAATTTAAAAAAAAAAAAAGCTTGATGAATATCAATATATCTTGTCTAGCAGGAACCCCATGAAGAGCCAAGGTGTGGGGAAAAGGTGGGAGGACCAATCCTGCTGGGAGCATCCCCAGTGGCTGGAGCAGGGGTGAGCCATGGGGTGCAGCCTACCCAGAGCCCCTACCCAGGGTCAGGGCAGTGCCAAGGGGCTCCCCTTTGCCCAGGAGAGACCACCCTCTCGAGAAACAGTCATGTCCTGCTCAGGGAGAAGGCCCAGCACCAATGGCCTTTAAACATCCACCCATCCATGCACAGAAAACGCCTGTGTCATTAAGCCTTTTGCTGAAAGGCTGCAGAGCCATTTAGCTGCCTGATTTTTAAAACAGGCATGTGGAGCAGCTCCAGCTATAAATAGCAGGGATGGTTGCCTCGTCATGTGTCTGGGGGCTTATTTATAAGGACAGGGGGCAACTGAATTAAAAATGGTTTAAAAAAAAATAAAATAAAAAGCATCTTGAGTTTCTCTGCTTTACGGCCAAGATGCCAGAAGGCAAAAAAACCTTCGAGGTTTTGCTTTTTTCTTTTTCCAGGAGAAAAGCGAACCCCCGTCGCTCATGCTCAGACTCTGAATCGGTTACATTTACAAGGCAAATTGTAATTCATACAGCAGGTGTTCAGAAATAATAAATAAAATAAAAAAAAACTCCTTTAAGCAGCACAAGACCAAACCAAGACTTCACATTAGTTCATGCAGCTCTGGGGAAGCTCCTCATTCACTGAAATAGAACCCGTGTGTGTGAAGCAGGAGCAGAGACCTCCAAAACCTGTTCCAGAGAGGGGAATAAAAGCCCTGAAGGGCTGGAGCTGAGCTGCTGCCAAGCACCAGGGCTGGCAGCCTGCGTGGCATCACCACACTGCTGCTGCTGCTGCATTTCGGGTGACGAAGGGCCAAAGGAATTTTGCATGGGAAGATCCAGGATGAGCATCAGCCAGAGGAGGAATTCAGCCTCCAACAAAAGAGCCGCTCTGGGCAGCTCAAATGGTCCCCAGGCGATTAGTGCCCCAGCAGAGTGTTTGGAGGGGCTGTTCTGGGCAGCCCAAATGGTCCCCAGGTGATTAGTGCCCCAGCAGAGTGTTTGGAGGGGCTGTTCTGGGCAGCCCAAATGGTCCCCAGGCGATTAGTGCCCCAGCAGAGTGTTTGGAAGGGCTGTTCTTCGCAGGCAGCAAGGCACAATCCAGGGAAACCATGTGGATCCAGCATCCCCCTCTCTGTCCCCTGCCTTTATTAAATGGCTGGAGAAAACAAGAAGAGACAGCCAAGCTGCTCTCAGCCCCTCAGCGCCAGGACAGCAGCCAGCTGGGATGCAGGAGGAGCTGGACCACTTTTCCAGCATCCCTCGCTGTGAAGAATCAGGGAGAGGAGCCATGGGGGGAACAAGTGACCCCATCAGAAGAGGTGACAGCCTCCACTGCTCCTCCGGGAAAGGCGGCTGTGGAGAAGCCAGGACCACCGCCTTTGGGAAGTGTCCTAGTGAATAAGGGGGAAAATGTTCTGCCAGACAAATGAGGTTCAATTATTCCAAGACCGGAATATCTTACTGGAAATGCTTCCAGACTGACAAGCTCTAATCCAATAAAAGACCCTTCCAGACAAGCCCTGCTGGGATTTTGGGAGCTTTTTCCCCTGGCAGGGACCCAGCGGTCCCCAACCCCACACTGGGGAGATGGATTTAGCCCCAAGCACAAAAAGTACATCAATCTTACATGGCAGCCTCAAGGCACAGGACCTTGACCTTACTGGAAGCTAAAGTAGAAGAAAAGCAAGAACAACCATTTCATTTCAGTCTGACAGAATCCAAAAGTCAAATTAAAAAAATTTTTTAAAAAAAAGAAAATAATTTCCTGTGAACCAGAAATCTGTTTTTTAGCCAGTTTAATGAGACTGAATTGCAACTGGTTCTGTTCTCCTGGGGTGGTAGAGACACAAGACTCTCCAAGGCAGGGCAGATGGCTGGATTACAATCCAGCCTTTAGCACATAAAACATATTAATATCCCCAACCAATTATAAAGTGCCAGACTCTGTCCCTCTGGCCCCTACTCCCACCGAGCAGTGCCTCGCTGCACAAGGCAGCCCTGTTGAGCTCAGACATGCAGCACCTGCCAGGGCAACAAAGCCTGCGGCTTTCCAGGACCTCTGAAGAAGTCTGAGCCCTTGCTCCATCCTCATCTCAGAGCTCGGTGAAGTCTCAGGCGCAGTCAAGGTGCTGAACAACAATCCAGCTCCTTAACATGACGTTTTTTGTTTTATCTTTGAAGTGCTTGTCAGAGGTAAAGCAGAAGGAGCCTTCCCATCCAGCCAGACGGCTGTAAGAGAAATCCCTGCCTTGGCATGAGTTTATTCCTAACGCTGGCAGATGCATCACACCACCAAGATCTTGGAAGCACCAGCGAGCCCCCCGGATCCGCAGCAGCACTTCCTGACAGTCAGCTGGTGTCAGCTCCACAAATGTTGGTGGCACACAGTGCCTCAGCCCTGGCTATTTATGGGCCACGGGCTCTCATCAAAAACCTCTGAAATCTTTCCCCTGACTCCAGCAGACTCTCATCCAGGCCCTCTGCTCCTCAGGGACAGCATTCTGTGTTTCTCTGCCCACAGCCACAGAGTGTGGGATGTCCTGGATGTCCCTGTCCTCGTGCTGCTCACCCACAGGAAGCTGCTGAGGACAGACTTGGGGACAGGCTCGATGCCTGCCCATCACCACCGCTCAGCTGGGCAGATCCCAGGATGCTGCAGACACCTCCAAGACTGTCCTGGAGCAGCACAAGGACCACAGTCACCTCCAGGATGGGGTCATTCACCTCCTGAGGTTACACCTTGGCGTAGCCCATGAGAAGGGCTCTGCTGCCAGCCCAGCACCATTATTCCATAACCACAGCGGTCCTGCCCGCTCTGGCACAGCCAGGCAGTCGACAGGATTGAGGCCAAGGTGCCTTCTCTGGGAACCAGCAGCACCAGGAGGATACTCCAAGGGCAAAGCCAGCCAGTGATCAGGAAGCCCATCCCACTCTCAGCCATACATTTCCCGGCTGTTTGGACAGGTACAACCTTTGCACCCCATGCAAATCCCAGTCAGTGTTGCAAGAGTGCCCCAGTCAGCACTGCCCCAGCTGTCCCAGCCACTCTCACAGAGCCCAGAGGACACCTGGCATAGGCAAAGAGACTGGGGTATCTCCTGCCCACCACACATCAGACAAACCACTTTATTCAGCGCTCCAGCACCTCTGCCTCGTCACAGGCTGGTGTTTGGGTACTACCAAGAGCAGCCAGATAAATAACATCACCACACACTGTCAGTGCCATTTCACACATGGCATTTTCCAAGCAGCAACTCAGTGGTGTGATGTCTGAAAATAAAAAAAAAAAAAAAAGCAAAATCCCAGCAGTGAGAAGCTAACAAACAAGACCCTGGATGCTCTGTAGATCCTCCCAGAAATACCCTGATATTCATGAGCATCGCTAAGTCCCAGAATCTCAAAATCTTGACTCAGGACAGTTTGATGCTTCTGATACAAGAATGACTCAGACGGAAACATGGAGGCAGAGAGTGACATTTTCTGCTGTGGGCAACACCTCTTATTTTGAGCTCAAAGATACAAACCTCACAATTTATTACTTGATTGAAAAAAGGTGCTCTCTGCCCTGGCTGCTCTCATACTTCATCCCAAGGAACAAGACCATCCTCCTTATCCTCAGCCTTCACATCCATAACTTCATTTCCATTTCTTTAAATAAATTTAAATCCTGCTGACACCTTGAACACAAGTTATCTCACTAAACACATGGAGCACAATCCCAAGCCCGCGAACAAGGGAAGCTTAAGCTGCCTTCCCAAGCGATGAGCAGGAGGAGAACTCCAGCTCAGCCCCCACAGGGTCAGAGGCAGAGCAGGGGCATTCAGGCAGGTACCTGGATGAACCCATACGTGGGTGGGAAGACCTCTATCAAAGGGTGTAATGGCTCAATGGGACAAGAAAAGGAGTCACCCAGAGCTACAAAAGGGACCAGCACTGGCACAATGTCCTGAAACTGCCTTCAGCAAGTTGGCTGCTTCCATCTCACAAGGATTTGAGAACTCCCACCCTCCCAAGGAGCACAGGCCCAGTGTGACAGGGTCTGGCTGCTGATGGCTCCATGGCTTGGACCAAAGTCTTTTCCCCACAACAACACACTGCTGGTACTGTAGGAACACCCTCCACTATACCTGTACAAAAGCAAAACCCTCCAGCTCTCCAGCTGGATGATGAAGAGCTGAAGCCAGAACTCACCAGTCCCCTCCTCATCCCACCACCTTCCCTGCGCTCAGCCAGTCACCCAGGTCACCCCCAATGCCCCTGGGGATTTGCCAGGCTCCTCTTTACAAGCTAAACCCATCAGCTAATCCCACCCAAAGCCATGGCCACCACCCACTGAGGGGGCTCTGGCTGCACCTCCTCCACCTGAGCTGCAGCACTTCAGCAAGACATGGCCCCGTGGCAGAGGCTGGAGACCCATCAGACATCACTGCACACCCCGACCCAGCTTTCACACATTTCCGTAGCAGCGTGTGACACCTTCCCGTGGTTAACTGCTCTGAGCCCTCGGGTGGCTGCATTTCCTGCCCTGCGGCTGCAGCACAAATTGCTGTCCCCTCCTATGAGATGCAGAAGTGAGGAGTCAGACTCAGCATCACCTCTGGGAGCTGGTGACCCTGCATGGCAGGTGAAGCCCAACAGAAAGCCCAGGGAGGAGAGAAGGCAACAGCTCTCAGGATCTGAGGCATTTAGTACAGTCTAAAGATGACTAAACCCAAGATTTGGGTGCAACGCCTGTGCTGACCCAACACAACATGGAGACAGCGAGGCTGTGAGAGGAGGTTTGGGCTTTTCGGCCCACTCATCTGCTGTGCATGGGGCTGGAAAAGAGTCAGAACAAAATGTCCTTCAAAGAGACCCATACTGTTCAACAACACCCCATAGAAATGGGTGGAATAGAGCAGTTTTGTTCTTTAGGCAGGCAAAGTCCAGCCGGGACTACACTGGCCACAGCAGCCGCATCTCTGCTCCAACACAAGCATCCCTCGAGCAGCAGCCATCCCCAAAACAGCTCCCCCAGCAAAGCCCCAGCTTCTGCTCAGAACAAGACTATTGTGGACAAAAGGAAGAGGCAGAGTCTCCACGCGGGTGTTGGAGGCTTTGGCGATAAGGCGGGGGATACTTCTAAGCTTGCCTCCACAAACATGAGCATTAGCAATTTATTTCTCTTAAAAACAAAATCCGGGATTTTAACAAGATCACAGGCTTGGAAAGAAAAATAAACATCATGAAATCGGGAAAGGGAAGAGAAGGAGAGTGGAGCAAACAGGCAGCTCAGTGAAAGCAGAAGTGCTTCTTAAATTGGAACAAGAAATGAATTGAAGTCAGACTTGAAGTCTCAGTAGTGCTGAACAACACTGACAGTGAGGGCTCTCACACCCATCAGTGATAACATGGGCATTAAGGGAAGGCGTTCTAATAATGTGCATGAGAAAAGGCCCATTTGTTTCATGCAACAGAGCATATAATGCATTAATTACCTATTGAATCGGAAAAGTAACATTGAAAACATGCTTGAATTAAAGCAAAAGGAGGGTTTCAGTTAAACCCATTATGTTCACTGGTTTTGCTGTACCTTCTGTGCTTGATGCCCTTTCAAGGCAAACCTGTGCACAGGACTCCAGTGTCACAGCAGTCATGGCAGCAGAGAGAGACACCCCACAAAACCCACAGAGACCAGCTCCCACACAGACCCCAGCTGTACCACCCACCCACAGCACCTCCACAAGCCCCCACGTCACACAGGGGGATGCTGCTCCCTCAGGGGCACAGCAGCAATCCCTCATCAATCAGGGTTAATCTCAACCTGTCATTCTTAGGACTAACAAATTGGCCTCTTGGAGAAGACATGATGTGCCCATGAATTCCTACCCTGGCCACCACCACAGCTTAAAGGCACCAGAAAGCAATTTTGAGATCAAGCAGCTGTAGCTATTAATAATTAGCACTTTAAAACTTCAAAGGGTGATGCTGGCCTCCACAATACGAGCTCAGCACACCCTGGGATAGCAGGAAGGAGTGCTCATCCTCAGTTCTCCCGTTTACCAAGTGAGAACTGAAACACAGGGGTGAGGGTGCCCCATGGCAGCACAGGGATTGGACACAAAATCCCCCCAACTTGCATCCCTGACAGCTCCTATGGCAGAAGACAAAGAATATTATGTGGGCATCCCATATGGACATTTAGGAGCATCCCAAAGCCACTGCTAAACCAGCCACCTCATGCCTTGCAACACTTGCACTTGTCACTTGGCCCATATGAGAGTGATGCTCTTGATAAAGCCACAGGAGCTCAGGGGTAGGAGAGACACTGCCACCTGACACTGATGGAAAACAACCCAGGAGGTCAGAAATGGAAATGTGCTCAACGATGCTGGCACCGAGAGGGTCACACTGCATGTGACAGTGAGTTGTTCAGTCAATTCAGTTTGATCGTGGCACAACAGAGAAAAGCGCTTTTGCTTTAAGAACACTCAACCCATCCTACCTTTATCAGCAGTTCCTAATCTTAAGCCATTCTGTTCCTTCCAGAAAAAGCAAAGACAGAAACCTCAATGGAAAAAAGGGAACTAAAGTCTGAAAACAAGCGACTCAAGATCTTCAGCTGATTTTATTTCTAAGCCAAATAAAACAAGTTGATTAAACCACTTGTTCAGACCGCAAAAGCTACCAGAACAGCAGAATGCATCTCCCTTTCACATCAGAGGAAGCTCAACACACTTAAACCAAACATCTTCCAAGCAAAGAGAAAAAGATAAATACAAAACAGGAAAGTATCAGTGCTATAGTATTCACATGTGTCTGCACATAAAGCTTTGGAAATGCAGAGTGAAGCCAAGTTCTTTGGTAAAGCAAGTGGCCAGAGCTCCATCCATGGACTCCAGCAGAGTTTTGTCTACTCAACCTTTAGGTAAACTGGAGTCTCAGCTTTGAAGAGCATCAGTGTTTCCATCTCCCTCGGAGTGACCAGTGCTGTCACTGCACTACACCCACCGAGAGCCTGACCTGAGAGCACGGCCATCCCGTCCACCCTTTATCTCTCCCCTCCTCACGCTCTTAGCTGATAATTCCATTTATTCCCATTGCCATAGCACCTTCCTCAGCTCTGCGTAAGCCCCTGCCCACGACAGGGTCAGGATGAGACCTACTGCGACAGCACAGAGGAGCCACGGGGTCTTCCCTGCTGTCACACTGCCACCAGGTACCACGGGAGCGTGGGCTCTCCCCAGCACACCTTCTGACCCAGGCAGGAACAGGGGCTGCTCCAGCGACACCGAGTCATCGCTACCGCCGCTGTCGCCGCTGCCCGCACGGGGACACCGGCAAGCCTCGATGCTCGCAGAGCAACTTGACCTCCAAAGTCCCGCCTGGGGATGCGGCGCCCGCCCCGTGGGACCCTCCCCGATGGGAAGGGCAGGACGTGTCTCCATCCCGTCGGCGGGGAGCCCGGCGCGCAGCGGGCACCGGGAGGGATGCTTCGGCCAGCCCGGACCAGCCCCTGCCGCGCTGCCCCCCAGACCCACCCGTGACACCTGTACCACCCCCGGCACGGGCTCGGCCACGCCCCAGCGCGGGGTGGGCGCCCCCGCACCCACCGCCGCGGGAAGGGAGGGCGGGTGGGCCGGGCGATGCTCCGGGGGTCGCACCCCGCGGGGGTCCCTCCTCCCGTCCCCTGCAGCCGCGGGGGAGCCGCCACCCCATCCCCTTTGTCCGCCGCTGACACCCCC
>VWZG01005844.1:254453-322115 GCA_013396735.1 Grallaria varia | reverse complement strand
ACCCAAGTGATGCTCCATCCCAACCCAAGTGATGCTCCATCCCGGCCCAAGTGATGCTCCATCCCGGCCCAAGTGATGGTCCATCCCAGCCCAAGGGATGCTCCATCCCGGTCCCCGCGATGCTCCTCCATCCCAACCCGAGCGATGCTCCGTGCCCCGCCGCAGGTGCTCGCAGGTCCCCCAGCGGGTCTCGGGGTGTCACCGCCCCCTCGGCGCGACAGTCCCCAAGCCCCCCGGAGCCCCCCGCATCCTCGTCCCTCCGCCAGGCTCCCCCAGCCCCGGGGCTGCCGGGACCCCGCTCCCCTTTGTGCTGCCCCCGCCCCGGTAGGGGACCGGCCGTAAGGACGGTGACACCTGCGGGACCCCCTCGGGCTGAGCCCACCCGCGGCCCCGCTGCGGAGCCCCCGGCAGTGACCTCGGCTAAGTCCCCCGTCCCGCAGGAGCGATCGTCAGCGCGGCGGGGGCAGCAGGCACAGTGACACACATATTAATTATTTACGGGACCCGACTGGGCGATCGCTGGTTCGTGTGCGCTGGAGCAAAGAGGCAGGAGAGCGCTGCCAGCCCTGCGCGCTGGGGAAACGCCGCTCTGATCAACACAAAGGCACGTGGCTGCGGGCCGGGGTGTGCTGGAGCGGCCGGGTGGGCTGGAGGGAGCCGGGTGGGCAGCAGCATCCCCGCACGCCCCGCTGTGCGAAGGTGCCCAGCGCTGCGGGCTTGGTGGCTTTTGGCTGCCCGGCCCTGCCCCGCAGGTGTTTGGCACTGCCAGGTGAGTGTTTGCATCATCTCTCCTTCCTGCAGGAGCCAGAGGATGCTGACAAGTGTGTCTTTGGCTTTAAAGAGCCCCACCTTCACCTACCACCTGGTCTAGGCTGCCAGTCCTTCTCTAGCACAATATTTAGGGGGAAATCCTACAAGGGAAATGCTGCCTGGCATAGCTGCTGTGGGATAATTATTCTGCAATCACTCACTGCTCTTCCCCCATACCCATCCCCTTCTCAAGAATAAATGGGACTTTATTCCTGCATAATAATATAATTATTATTCCCCAGCAGCTCTGCTGCGCCATTTCCCCCACGGAGACAAACCCTTCTGAGATGTGCTTTTCATAATCGCCGTCAGGCTGTCGCTCCCCGTGGGACCAGAGGGTCCCTCTGATCGGGGGGGATGCAGCTGGCAGGGAGGCAGGAGGCTTCGCTGATCCACTGTCTCCTCCAGCACTTCACACAAGGTTATTGTCTGTGGGAATGGGAAGAAGAAGCCAAGCAGGGGAACAATTAAGGAAAGAGTTGTCTGGAACAAAGAAATTCCTCAGTTTTAAGCAAGAGCTGTGCAGCCTCAGCAGTCAAAGGATGGACCCTGAGCCCAGCTCCTGGCTCGGGGCTGCTCCCCACGAGGGCCTGCACAGCTCAGGCTGCCAGATATGCTCATCTGGTTGCCAAAATATTACATTCTCCCTTTCTGCGTGAGAGGAGAGTTAAGCATATCATAGCCTTTCATCTCTTTATCCTCAGGTGGCCCTGTGCTGTGACCCTCACATAGGAGGGAGATAGGACACTTTTGGAGTCAGATGTCCTTGAGCATCCATATCCCAGCAGGACCTGTGAAAGAGGCCTGGACAACCCCTTGGACAAGGGATCACAAACCAATCCAGAGGCTCCTTCTGCCCAGATGGATGATTTCAGTGCTGGCTTATTGTGAGAATTATCACGAAGAGCCACAACAATAAAATTTACTGACCTTACCACACTGTGGGTACACACAATCCAGATCCTTCACGGTAATGCCACATCCTGGTGGCAGCAGGGAGGGAAAACACAAGGATTGAATTCTTACCTTGGTGGAAAACACTGCCAGTCCCCCAGACTGTCAGTGAGCCTGACAAGGGCAGGGGCAAAGGCTGGAGAATGGCTTTGGGAGATGCTGGGCAAAGGGGATGGAGGATGCGGGGCACAGGGATGGAGGATGCGGGGCACAGGGGATGGAGGATGCTGAGTTAAGGGGATGGAGGATGCTGGGCACAGGGGACGGAGGATGCTGGGCAAAGGAGATGGAGGATGCTGGGCAAAGGAGATGGAGGATGCGGGGCACAGGGGATGGAGGATGCTGGGCACAGGGGATGGAGGATGCTGGGCAAAGGGGATGGAGGATGCGGGGCACAGGGATGGAGGATGCTGAGTTAAGGGGATGGAGGATGCTGAGTTAAGGGGATGGAGGATGAGGGGGCAAAGGGGATGGAGGATGAGGGGGCACAGGGGATGGAGGATGCTGGGCACAGGGATGGAGGATGCTGAGTTAAGGGGATGGAGGATGCTGGGCACAGGGGATGGAGGATACTGGGCAAAGGGGATGGAGGATGCTGGGCACAGGGATGGAGGATGCTGAGTTAAGGGGATGGAGGATGAGGGGGCACAGGGGATGGAGGATGGCGTGTCCCAGGCCCCGCGCAGGGACAGTTCCGCAGGACCTGCCGCTCCCCCTGTTGATGACAGATAGAGTTGCAAGCGCTCCGCAGCCCCGAGCAGTGGATCCAAACCATCCATCCCTGGCTGAGCCCAAAAATCCAAACACCTGGAAAACTGCTCGCTGCTTTCAAGGGCGTTCAGCCAGGGATATCAAGGGCACAGATTAGACCTGTGCTGGCGCCACGCCGCCGAAATGTTCACACTTCCTTTCTTTTTAGGTTCTCATTTTGCAATAAAAAGGTGAGAAAAGCACGTCTGAGCAGGATGGGTCCCCGAGGAACACGCAGGGCTGACACAGATCCCAGGTTGCTCGCAGGCAGCCCAGCCTCCACGTCTGCTTCTTTCATAAGTTTTAGAGGAATCGACATCCTCCCCAGAATTGTTCCTATTCCATCAAATCAGCAAGATTTTCTTCCCCAGTGGAAAGTTTCCATCAGATATTTAGCAAGCAGCTCTTTCTCTGACCTATTTGCAAGCCCCAAGCCACTCTCCACCACCCACTGCTTGAAAGCTTTGATAATTCAATGAGATGTTAATTCTGACATCCCGCATAACTCTCGATACAAAAACTTCTTCTTTTTTTTTAATTATCATTAATTGCAAGGCAGGAGTAATGAATCCTCTCCACAGATTTGGCATTCAAGGCACCCAGCAGCATTTTGCTGCACAACTCCCATTAAGTCAATGTGTATTAAGTGGTTTTTGACAGTCCTGCGTGCTCTGGGGTTGGCAGAGCCCAGAAAGGATGAGGCAAGCACAACTCTGCCTTGGGGGCTGAGGCACAAGGCAAAGTCCAGCCTGGTCAACACATGTAGGTGTCAGCATATGGCTGCTTAAAAATCACTCTGCAAAAGGGCACCGTCACTTTTAAGCACGTCAGGATCGTCTTTTAGGGCAAAATTCTGCTCTAAATGCACAGGGTTGTTAGTGAGATCTCATGTGCTTTATCAGGACACGCAGCCTGTGAGTCTGAGCTGCACATGATGCTGGAAACCTTTCCACCTTCATTTCAGAGCCCAACTCAGTGGGTCTTTGTAGGACTGGCCCCTGAACAGGGTGCCCTCCACTCCCTTTGCAGAGCCCTGTCAGGCTCTCCCTGACTCAAGGAATATCAATATATTCTTTAGGTTGCATTTCCTCTGTGAATATTTTCTTTATTCCCTATACATATTTATCATTTGTTTAAATCATCAAACAAAGAGTGGTTGGGAGTTGAAATCCTCAGGAGCATCTCTACAAAGCTGGGCACGAGACGCAGGAACTGCCTTAAAACACGAGCAGAAGCCGTGGCTTTTTTTTCACAGCTGGAATAAACAGCATGTGTGTTGGGAGACAAATTTTATAAATTTGTCTATTTTCATGACCAGAGCAACATTAGCAACAAGAAGATGACAGTTAGAGTGCAGAACTCTGTGTCTCCATCTCTTTCTTCATCTATTTTAAAAATAAAGCACTTTCTAGGTGGTTGCTCTGGAACGGCAGCCCTGCCTGGGCTGGAGCTCACGCATTGCCTGCATTTATCCACTGATTTGAATATAAATGAAAGTGAGTGAATTATAAACGGAGCCTGGGGAGTTGTCTCTGCAGGCCTGTGGCTGCTGGTGGCGGGGCTGGGTGGGCAGAGGCCGGGAGCCTCACCTCTGTGTGCGAAGAGCATCCACAGCATCACTGACCCCTCCTTTGTTGGGTCCCAGTTCCCTCATACACTGTGGTCGTGGGCGATTTACCCTTGCACATGTCTCTGAAATAATGCTGAGCATTATATAATAATAAATAATAATAAATAATAAAGGTGAGCCCCAGAGAGCCCTGTTACCACGGAGCTGAGCCCTGAGCATCCATCCCTCCAGCTCCCTGCAAATCCACCCAGGAGGAGCCTCAGATCCCAGGGCATCCCTCTGCCCTGGCCATGAGCCTCCCCACAGCCTCACACACCTTTTTTATCTGCATAAATCAATGAAACAGTGAACATTTGCTGTCCTTCTTGCAAATTCCCAGTTGCAAGACAGTGGAAAAGTCCCATCCTTGGCCAATGGGGCTGCAAATCACCATGTGTTGCAGCTGCCGCCGCTCCTGCTGCAAGCACAGACAAACCTGGTGTTGGCACAGGTCTGCTGTCACCTCAAATAAATGCAATTAGCAGCCAGAGCTCCTTCTCTTGCCAGCAGGAGGAGCAGGACAGGGTGTGGGTCTGTGCCTCGCTAACAGGTCCCAATTCTGCACTCACTTAAAGAGAGGCTTAACTTTAAGCACGTCCAGGTCATACAAATGGAAAGCTAAGCTCATTTTCACATCAAAAATGTCCTCCAAATGCAAAAGATCGAATAAATTGGCCAGTGCATATTTTTATCACTGCTCTCCAAGAGGTTGGATCAGAAGGTCTGAGCAGGGAGGGTCAGGCTCTGCACTGCTGACTCAAATTGCTCAGAAGGTGCAATTTCCCTTCCACGTGCAATTGTGGCACTTTCAGATGTATTTGCATCTCCGAATCCTATCGTCCATCCCAAATTTGCCGGAGAAGGTTTTCAGTTGTGTCATTGGGGAAGGATTGCCTTTGCTGTGTGGCTGGAAGGGCAGCAGCAGAGGAGGGTGCTGTGGGTGCTGCTGGAACCCAGCGTTGCCAGTGCCTGCCAAGGCACAGCCCAGGAACCAGCAGCTCGCACACGAGGAAGATTAAAATGAAATCAATTTGAGTGGTAATGTCAAAACTAAACTGAGCAATTTGCTGAAATGAGATGCTTTGGGAAAAAAAAAATTATCCTCTGAAGGTCAAAATGAACTGCTCAAATTTTTTTCCCATCAATAGTTTGCTACACGTTCCCACAAAATGGTTTGATTTCGGGGAAAATGCGCTCGCCAATAATGATCACTTCCACCGAAACCCTTTCTAGCCTTCTTGCTGCCCAAAGAGCTCTGCCTGCAGCCAAGCACCCCACGGATCTCCCGGGGCACTGGGGCTGGTGCGTGCCTGGGGCTGCAGCCCCACGCCAGGGTCTCTGCTGGCGCAGGGAGCTGAGCGTGGCTGCAACCAAACCCTCCTGCAGCTGCTCTGGGCTCCCCCACGCAGACTTTCCTTGCTGTTCCCCTCTCTCACACCCCCAGTCTCCATCCCAGACAGGACAGGCAGCCCCACACACATTTTCCCACACCAGACACGCTGTCCTTGTCGCACACCCCAACCAATTCTCTCTCCACCATGCACACCTTGTCTCACACCCAAATCTGTTTTCTTGCCTCCAACGCGGCCTGAAATGATCCTCTGCCTATTTCCTCTCCAGTGCAGCCCCCAGCATCGCCCTGGACCCCTCTCCCCATCCCCTGGCTCTGGGGACACGGGGACTTTGAGGGGCATCACTCCATGGCAGGTGTTTTCTGCTCCCCTTTTTATTTCTGACTATCTCTGCAAATGTGGGTCACGAAAGAGGGACAGCCCTGACACCCGGTAGGAGCAGAGGCACGTCCCTTCAAAGGGGATTTGGCAGAGCGTTGTGGGGAGGGTTTCTGCAGTGCTCATCCACAGAAGAGAGCAGCAAATCCTCTCCTCTGATGGCACATCGTGAAGGCAAGTCCTCGAGCGTGAGACACTGAGCTACCAGGGATTATATAATTCCTTTGAAAAAGGGCTTTTCTTCCAGATCCCTTTCGCAAATCTCCTGCCATTACCCACCCTGAAGCGCTGGTAACACTTTCAATCTCTTGCTTTCTGCCACAGACAGACATTTCGCCTTTCACTGGGTTTTTTTCATAGGATATTGAAAGCAGGTTACGGCCTGAGACATCCAGGGGGAAGGGATGAGGGATTGGGGATGTGTCCAAATGAGACACTTATTCCCTCATTACCTAAGGCAGGGAACTGACCACGCCGAGCCAGGTGCTCTTCCCAGAGTCCAACTTCCTCCCCAAGCACTCCAGGTGTCTGATTCTTTCCATGTGTTTGTTCCAGTGAATCCCCAGGAGGCTCCAGCGAGGCTGGGGCTCGTCCTGATTCACATCAGGGGTTGGGGCTGCTCCACTGCCCAAGCAGAGGGGCTGAGGGATGCAGCTGGATTTGGGATCAGGCTGCACCTGATCTAAGCACAGTGTTTGGGACAAGACGCTGTCAGCATTTGACCACTTCAACTGCCAAACCCTCTACGCCCTGCACAGTTTAGGAAAGTCTTGGTGTGAAAAAGGGGCAGAAGGTCCTTGACATTCACAGGGGTGAAGGTGAGACGCTGAGTGGCTGTTTCGGCTCAGCCAACAGAGCAAGACCTATTTCTGCTTCTCCATCAGGCGCTCGCGGCTGAGCTTCTTCTCTACAAGGAGAAGCCACAAGCAGGCACCACCACATCCCAAAATCCAGCTGTGCCCAACTGCTCCCAGCTGTCGGGAGCGGGTGGGTGTGGGGGAGCAGGCAGAGGGCTCGGCTGAGCCGGTGGGAACAGAGCCAGGCACGGCAGCCAGAGCGGGAGCGCAGAGGAAGGGACCTTCCCATTGTCCAGAACAAAGGACCAGATGTGCACCCAGGGTAGGGAAAATCCCACCCTCCGACAGCCAGATCTGGTGTTCCCACTTGGAAGGGCCTCCAGGCTTTCATTAGCAGCACGTTCCACGTTGGTGCAGCTAATCCGCCTCTTAAACTGACTTCATTAACTCAGGACTGCTACTTGTCCACCCAGTTCCAGAGGGTTATTCTGACAGGCCATACCTGGCCTGCTGATCTGTACCTGCAGCTCTCCGGGTCAAGGGGGTCACTTTTCCTTGTCTCTGATTTGTTTTTTTTTTCTTAAAAGCCAATAAGTAAAATCAACCCCAAGGTGAATTTTTTTCCTCCTTTCTTTTCTTCACTAAATCCTTGCTCCTGAGTTCATATTCATCAGTCCTGCTCAGGAGCCTGGTGGATAAGCCCAAGGATAAGTGCTTGTGCACCTCTTTGGATGCCACTACAAAGCTGAGTGTACCCATACAATCATTTTAACCCAGTCTCCACACTAAGCCATTTAGTGCTAACTTGTTGCCTTAGCTAACACAGAGAATCCCCCAGTCTTCATTTTCAGACATTAAGAATGAAAAAAACCCCATCATTTTCCTTTGGATTTGTTCCAAAATATTGGACTTGTTGGGGTCTTTTTAAACAATGAAGGTGATTAATTTCCATTTTTACTTCATCTGGCTCTTGCTTCCAGCCATCCGTAGTTTTCCCCCTGCTAGACTACAGAACCTGAAATGTTCATTCTTTTCTCCCTGTGAAGGTATTTATATGCTGTCATCAAGTCACCTCTCAACCTCTTTTTTTAATAATGCAAACAGATGGAGGTTTTTAAGTTCTCCCTCCTGTTAAGCTGTTTCTACAGTCTTTCAATCATTTTTGTGGCTCTTTTCAACACTCTCCAACACCCTCTCTTAAATGCAGACACCTAAACTGGAAGCAAAATTCCTGAATCAGTCTCCCCAGTTCCTTAGAAAGGTTAAACCCTCTCCCAGCTCCTACTCACTGTTTCCACTCCCACAGATTCAAGAATCTTATTCAATCTTTTGGCTAAAACATCGCACATTGCCAGGAAGCTTCTGTTAAGCTGGTGCTCTACCACAGCCCCACCTCGAGTCCTTATAGAGATCCAAAGTACCTCCTTTGCTAAGGCTGGTGCTCCTTCTTCCTTCCCAAGTCTTCCTCGCTGAACTGCTCCAATTTCTCATGTATTCGGGCCATAACAGCATCTTTTGGACTTTACTGTAAATGCCTGCTTTACTAAACACTGGACACCGAGCCATAACCTGGGAAGATTGAGATTTTTCTTGCATCAGATGTTACAATTTCCCCGTTTTCCCTTTTCTCCAGCTCCCTGACATCACCACTCCTGGGTTTTGGTGCCCAGGGGTGGCAAACATCCATCCGTGGCTGGGCTGAAGTCAGAAGAGCCTTGCAGAGCTGAGGATACCCAGGTGCCATATGGGCTCCCATTACCGTGACCGTGTGCCAGGCAGCACGGTGACAGTGCTGGGCAGCAGGGCTGGCAGCCAGGGGAGCCCCAACCTCGTGCCACTTTCCCTGGCCAGGTTTCCAAATGGATCAGCACTGACAAAAGGGACAGATTTTCAGCATGGGCGCCTGGTGGGGCTGGGCTCTTCGGAGCAGTGTAGGTGCCAGCAACACAGCCAGAGCTCCTGGGAGCTCAAATATCTGAAACTCTGCTCCTCCCGGTCTCTTCTCCTTTTCTAGTTCAGCATTGCAGCCATAGCATAAACACACTTTTTCCATCTGGGAACAACTCTGCATCCTCTGGGTTGCAGCACCATTGCTTGCAAGCAGCATTACTGGGAAAGTTTAAAAGAAATTTAAATAACATGCTGGCGAAAAATGTTTCTGCTATCAATTCTCTCCCCTTTAACCAGCAGGTGATTTCTCTGCGGCAAACGCCGCTTTTGTGGGAGGGAGATGATTTCCCCCCACTGGGAAATAGCTACATTTTTTGGGGGGGGCAGCAATGAGAGCCTTGGCCTGGGCGCATCCCCTGGCGAGGGAGGCGGGCGGGGATGCAGCCGCCGGCCGCTGCATGTCAGTGTTGCTCCACGCAACCCGTCCAGCTGTGCAACATCTGCCGCCCGCCGGAGCCGCTCCGCCCGCGCCCGGAGCGCCGCGGCCGGCGGGGAATGCGGCTCGGCGAGGATGTGACAGCGCGTCCCGCACACAGGGAAGGGCCTGCGAGTGTGGCGTGACCGGGCAGCGGTGCCCGGGCTCCCACCGAGGGCTCCAGGCGTGGGAGTTGCACCCCCGGCGCAGGAGAAGCTGTGGGGCCGGCAGGCAGGTACCCAGCAGAGTGGGGCAGAGCGGGCACTTCTCACTCCTCTCTGAGCCCCAAGAAACACACTGCACCCCCCAAAATAGCCCCACGGAGTCTGGCATGGCTACGAGGATAAAGAATCATAGAATCATAGAATTGATTGGGTTGGAAAAGACCTCAGAGATCATCAAGTCCAACCCTTGG
This sequence comes from Grallaria varia, assembly GCA_013396735.1. Taxonomy (NCBI): domain Eukaryota; kingdom Metazoa; phylum Chordata; class Aves; order Passeriformes; family Formicariidae; genus Grallaria; species Grallaria varia. The sequence goes on along the minus strand of VWZG01005844.1, from coordinate 312,685 downwards.
TCCAACTCCAGTCAGTTTACCAGATCATGGCACTCAGTGCCACGTCCAATCTCAATTTAAAAACCTCCAGGGACGGTGAATCCACCCCCTCTCTGGGCAGGCCATTCCAATGCCTGAGCACTCTCTCTGTAAAGAATTTTTTTCTACTATCCAACTTAAATTTCCCCTGGCAGAGCTGAAGCCCGTGCCCCCTTGTCCTATTGCTGAGTGCCTGGGAGAAGAGACCAACCCCCACCTGGCCATAACCTCCCTTCAGGTTAGAGAGTGATGAGGATTACCTAACATTCCCACTCCTGGTTTCTATAGGGGTAAGTTCTCAGAATCACAGAATATCCTGAGGGATAGATGCAAGGGACCCAGAGGACCATTCAGTCCAACTCCTGGCCTTGCACAGGACCGTGCCCAAGAGCCATGCCATGTGCCTGAGGGCACTGTCCCAATGCTTCCTGAGCTCTGGCAGCCCTGGGGAGCCCATTCCAGTGCCCAACCACCCTCTGGGGGAAGAACTTCTTTCTAATACCCAACCTAAACCTCCCCTGGCACAACTTCAGGCCATTTCCTCAGGTCCTGTCACTGGTCACCAGAAAGAAGAGATCAGTGCCGGCCCCTCCTCTCCCCCTCCTGAGGAAGTTGTAACTGCAGTGAGGTCTCCCCTCGGTCTCCTCTTCTCCAGGCTGGGCAGATCAAGTTATCTCAGCCACTGCTCATATGGGTTCCCCTCAGGGCCCTTCACAGGGTTCAGAAGTTAATGGCAGTGCAGAGCTGGGCAGCGTGCTCCGGACACTGCCCTTGGTCCCAGTGCCGTGCTGGTGTGACCCCACGGAAGGGCAGTGCCCAGGACCTGTGGGTTCACTGCTGGGCTCCCCCGTGTCGCAGCCTCCCATCAGAGCCCTACCAATGCCATGCAGAGCATCTCGCTGGGACTGTGCGTGGCTGCCCACAAAAACCCTCCAGTAATGCAGAACAGACACGAAATCCCTACAGGATGAGTAATTATTGCCAGGGTCAGCAGTGTGGGCAGCTCAACCCTCCACCACAGGTCTCATGTAGCTCTTGCTGAGTTCAATAGTAATGAATTCAATAATAATGTTTTTCACTCCCACCCCTCATGCCCTCCCAGTCCTGCTAGAGAAGAAATCTGTCATATGGGGCCTGGATTTTCCATTGTCTTGGTAACATGTTGTGTCCATCACCCCAGCGAAATACATCTTAAAGGTGTGAGGAGAAAGGTGAAAAGTGCTGTGGCCACCAGAGGAAACACCTTGTCCTGGGAACCCAGCACGTTCCCACCTGCAGACTCAGATCTGGGATTAACCACACTGGTGCCAGGGTGGAGCAGTGGGTTCATGAAAAGGGAAACAAAAGGTGATCACTTTGCTCTGATGTAGTGGAAGAACAGTACTGATGGTGCCCCATGCCTGTGTGGAAGGGTGCTGGATTTATATAGTGGAAATTCAGCTGTCCAGGGGTGAACAAAGCTCTTGTTGACACCCCTCCTCCTGTCTTTCCTGACATCCAAAAATGAAGGGGGGAGAGACTTCCCAGCCTCACAAAGAGATCCAGAGGATTTATTTGTCAAAGCTCTCAGAGGCAGCTTTTCCCTAACACCTGCCCCTATGAGATACCTGGTACCTGCGGGTGAGAACAGCCCTGGGATGAGCTCTCCACGGGCAGCCTGGACAGTGTGAGACAACGGCCACCATGCCAGGGGCAATGACAAAGGGACACAGTCATGGATTCAGAGGAACGACCAGGAGCTACCCCCTGACTAGCTTTGGGGTTTTTCATATGTGAGTTTAGTCTCAGCATTAGAGCTTGTTCCATGGCATCATTTTGGCGCAGACGTTGCCCACAGGCATCACACTGTCAGCCACTCAGACCCTGCTAGAATAGGGTTAATCAGCTCCTTTTTTAATTTCAAAACCACTTGCTAGAGCAGTCTCCACAACACACTGCTGTGCTCCAGGGAGATGACAGCCCAAATCCTGGCTCGCTTCAGCCTGAGCCCCACAGGGAGCCAGCAAACTGGAGCTGTGAAGGCCACAGAAATTTGTGACCATGCTCTGGTGGGCCCAAGGGGCTCCCTGACCCACGGGGGAGGCACAGGGGCAGATGATTCACAGCACAAGTACGAGCAGCGGGGAAGGACAGGCATGGAGGGCTGCACTGCCGAGCCAGAGCTCGAGGAGATGCTGGGAGAGCCCCCCAGCACACGCAGAGCCCCGAGCATCACCCAGCACTGGCAGCACCCAGCACCCCAGAGCCTCCTCAGCCACTGCAGGATGGGCGAGATGGCAGGAAATTAACTCCTGGTGTTGCCTTCCTCACCCAGAGCCTCAGTGGGCTTGACCTGCTTGAATCCTGCCAACATCAGTTTTGCGCTTAGGAATGACCTTGCAGACTCTCTTCTGGGTGCCAGAGAGCAAACAGGAGGCTCCAACCTGACAGCTACTGGAGCACTGGAATGTTTTTGAGGATCAGAACCATATTTTTGCTGCAGTTTGGCTCCCTGTGCTGCCTAAGTTGGATCTGAGCTTCCCCTCCCCAGCTTTGTACAACACGGATGCTTCTGTGCAGCCAAGAGATTTGCTCGAACATGAAGTTGGGAACTATTCCCTCAGCCAGGGAGTTACATAAAGCGCATTTCCTATGATGCACGATTTCTCTCTGCAAGGAATATCCATGGTGATGGTGCCCACAGCATCCCACCTGCACCGCCTGGAAGCAGCACAAATTCAGCTCTTGGTGCAGGTGCCTGGAAAAGCCACTTCCACAGAGTGCCCGTTCTGTCGGGCCATGCAGCCATGGCAAAACAAAAACATCCAAAGGTCATGGCCATTCCACTGGAACATCATGTCAGGGACAGAAAGAGAAACACATTGCTCCCACAGAGTCACAACAACCCCTTCCCAAACTTTTGGAATGAGTTATCTTGAGGTTTTTTTCCATTTTGAAACAATTTATAAGGTCTAATTTTAGAATATGAAATAAACCACCATGAAAACCAAAACGTTTTTAATTATTAAAATCTGTTTGACCAAGCAAGAAATATTTTTTCCAGCCACTCGAAGAGAATTTTGTAACTTTCCAATGTCCCTCCTGGCTGGAAGAAAAGTCCTCGCCAGATCTCAGATACCCAACTGCTCTGTTGGGCAGACACAGGGAAGGTGGATGAGCAGAGCCAACAGAGCCTTGTGCTGAAATTCTCTGGCTCTGCTACTAAGATTTTGCCTTGTGAAGACCAAGATACGACAAAATTCACCTTGGGTGTGAGAACCAGCACAGGCCACCTGAGTTATTTTATTCTTCAGAGCTCATGAGGCACCAAGGCCTTGGATGGGTGGCAGCGCCGTCACTGTCATGGGCTCTTCATGGTCCAAAGAACAGCAGTATCCTTCTCCAACACACAGGGCCAAAGAGAAATCCCCCCTTTCTGCAGGAACAGGCTCCTTCCAGCCCCTTGCAATACGGATACTCATTAATTCACCCGGAGCCACAGTCTAGCCACAAGTTTCTGGGCAAATCCAACCTCCCCTGCTAGCAGTCAGTCTTTCCAGCACACCCTTATATATTTTCCTCTGCCACATACAGGATTGCATGTTGTTTCCCAGCTCTTTGGGGCTGTCTCCCTGTGGTTACCTTCTCCTCCTCCAGCAGCTCCCACCTCGTTGTTCCCATCCCCATCCCCTGCAAAGAGCTCTGCAGGAAAGAGGCACCAGCCAAACAGCTCCACAGATTTTTTTTTTTTTCCTGAGCCTCAGAAGCAGAAACTTTTGTTGTTAAATCCCTTGAAAAAAAAAAAAAAATTGAGTCTTTATAAACTCCATGAGAGGAAAAGCCCCGTTTCAAGATCTGAGCAAACTCAGGATGAAGAATACAGAGCGACAGGAGCGGGTTCCTGTGCCCAGAGGGCAAGGGAAGGGGGAAAGGCAGGGGAACACAAAGGGAAAGGCTTCATTAACTCCTCCTGAGGTTATCAGCCTGCTTTAAAAGCTAATGCCTCCTCCACAAGGGTACAATGCATCAGGTTGCAGCCCAGTTCATTACAGAGCCATTCCTGCGACAGGGACACCTCTGCCGGGGCCCCTCTCAGGGCTGCCTTTGACCAGAGCCACCTGCCACTGCACAGCCCAGCTAATGACCTGCCCCCTGTCACCCTGTCCCTGCTGTCTGAAGTCACTCAGCTTTGTGATCCTCTCCCCCATTGTCCAGGAATGGATCTGAACCGAAGGGGCTGCAGTTCATGGGGGAATATTTTTCTCCTTGAGTTTCCCCGAGTCCTTGAAGTTTGCCAGCCAGACCGACCCATTTGGATGAGCGTGGTGAAAAGTCTTGGCATTGGAGAGGAGCAGGTTTTATAGAAATTGAGATGCCCTAGGGAATAAAACCCCCTGGACGGTCCCCTTGGGGCTACGAGTGGTCCCCTCTCTGTTGAGGATGTGGCTTCACAGCATCTCTGCCTCTTGGCTGTACCCAGTGGGCACTGAGCACCCTGGCACAGGCTTTTGTACAGCTCCAGGCATCTCATTCCTGCAGGGTCCTGTCTCAGAGCCCATTTCTCCTTCTCTCTCAGACAGCTGTTTACATTTTTGTTTGTGTGAATAATCTCAAATATGAAGGCTTTGCTTCCTTTTCACCCCATTAGATAATATTAATTACTGCAGGGAGCCAAGTAGCTTGGAAAAAGGGGAGTGAAAAAAACCCACTCTGGAAAAGTTGCAGGCCTTGCAAGTATTTAAAGGGCCATCTGCATCTCCTCCAAAACTGTACAGACAAACGAGAGCAGCGGTAGCACATATTTATTCAGTAGACATCATGGCAACATTCCCACTCCTGTCTCAGCCAAGAACTAGCACCAAAAAATGTAAGGCTCGCTGTTCCTCAAGCCCTCCTCTCCATTGGGAATGTAGCAGAGAGGTTGTTTGGATGCATGGAAGGAGTCAACTGGAGTTTTGTGTCCAATGCCAGCTCTGCCCTCTGCCTCCTCCCTTCCCCAAAGCATCTCACCTTGGGGCTGCCCGTTAGAGTCACTGCATGTCTTCTCCTTGCAGGTTTTCCAACAATATTATGGATTGGTTGGCCATTGGAAAGATGCTTGACTCAAGCAAACAGGCTTAATCCTCAGGTGGGCAGGGATGCAAACAAACACAGATTTCTGATCCTTTCCTACTGCCCCATATACACAAATTCCCTCTGGGCATCTCTCATTGGAATTTACAATTTACCATCCCCACTTCACATCTGGACATAAATATTTGTTAAGCATAATAAGGAAAGACTGAAATCCATCTTAACATGTGCACTGAGACGAGCTGTTTAAGAACAAAAATAAATAACAATAAGTTTATTAATAATTCATCCATTTCAAGCAAACATCTCCAGGCAGACATTCCTGCCTGTTGTCTCGCTGATATTAAGCAGAGCTGCCGAGGCCTGGCTCTGATTTTGCATTTGGATAGCAGCCAGCAAAGCTTCCAGGTGGATGATGCTGATTTACAGCCCGTATCCGTTCCCTGCTCTATTTACACTGCTTTGTTTAGGGGGGTTTGTGTGAATTACCTTCCAGGGCAGTCATGGCTTTTGAAATATAGGAAGGAAAGAGCAGCAGCTGGAGGAAGCCTACAGTGAAATTCAGTCACAAATCTGGTATATTAATTCGTGTTCCATCCCTTTCCTTCCCCAGCACTTGTCTTGGGAAGTCGAGCCTATCCCTGGCATGCTTTTCACCAGAGATATTATACTGCTATAAATGTCAGACATTTGAAGAACAATCCTATCTATTAGCATGTAAAAGAGTATTATTGTCTGCAAGTTCTCAGGTTCAAAGGCATCATTATTCTTGGCAGATTGCTGTCTGCAGCTCCAGATCCCAGTACCAGCTACTGGCACTGACTGGCACTCTCCGGAGAGACAGAGGTCCTCACCCAGCCCACAACGCACTGCTCAACAAAGGGAGAAAATCAGGTTGGAGAATGCTACAAATGTCTTCAATACACATTTGTTACTCTTTATGTTACTACCAACTGGCCCTTTGAAAGTAACCACAACTTCTAGACATTTCCTTCTACTCCTAGGCTAAAATGACACTAAATGAGAGAGAAGTTCAGAACATAACCTGGCTCCCCTGCTGGATGGAGCGTGTCCTGCCTGGTCCCTGGGAAGGAGCCAGGGAGAACCTGCCCAGCATCTGACCTTTGACACCAGGGAATGGTGCTCTCCCAGCCCAGATGTGCTCTGGCTGGCAGGTGGCAGGTCCTTTCCAGATGTTTCTCCAGCAGAAATCTGTCGCTGCCTTCCCTCCCCGGCCCTCAAAGGAGCCCAAGGGGGGGTGACACAGAGCTGGGGCGTTGCTGATGTGCTGCAGGGTGTGTGCACAGGGGCTCTGCCTTGGGGCTGGGGTTGAAATGGCATCTTGGCAACGCTCCGGAGTGCCATGGGCAAATAGTGCTCAATTCCTACAGCCACCCATGAAGCCAGAAACATTTATTAAAGACGTGTGAGTTGTGCTTTTCCTGGCAGAGAGGAGACTCCACTTCCCTGGCCCTGTAACTCCACAAGGTCTCAGCTCCACTGGCATCTCTGCTCTTGGGCCACCCCACTGTCCCATCCTGCAGCCCCGTTCCACCCCAGCTTCCACCTGCTTCTTTAAATTCAACTCGCTTAGCAGACAGAGGTGTATTTGTGGCAGTTGTGCCCACAGTTTAGACTAGAAATTTGATAGTAAGATGCATGAATTGAAGGTAAAATCCTTGCTGTGCAAAGTGTGCTGGTAAACACCCTCATCCAGTCCTGGCACTTGGATTTCTTGGGTGGGAGCGCATGGCCCAAGAGAAATCAGAGAATCACAGAGTGGTTTGGGTTGGACAGGACCTTAAAGATCATCTCGTCACACCCCCTGCCATGGGCAGGGGCACCTTCCACCAGCCCAGGTTGCTCCAAGCCCTGTCCAGCCTGGCCTTGGACACTTCCAGGGACGGGGCAGCCACAGCTTCTCTGGGCACCCTGTGCCAGGGCCTGCCCACCCTCACAGGGAAGAATTTCTTCATCATTTCTAACCTAAATCTACTCTCTGTCGGTTTGAAGCCATTTCCTCTTGTCCTGTCGCTCCATGCACACAAATAGTCCCCTCCATGTTTCTTGTCGGCATCCTTCAGGTACTGGAAAGCCAAAATTAAGTCTCTCCAGAGCCTTCTCCTCTACAGGCTGAACAATCCCAGTTCTCTCAGCCTTTCCTCACAGGAAATCACCATGATGGCTGCCAACTCCAGCCATGCTCCTGACTGAAACAAATAACTGTGAGGATGGCTACATGGCTGGGTATGTATATATATATATAAATATATGTATACACACAATGCCTCTGTGTAGTGAATTACCAAAACCATCAGAGCAGCACAGCAAATCCCAGAGATTTGGGCAGAGCAGGGGTTCAACATGGGTGGTTGAGCATCTGCAGCAGAAAAGAGCAATAACCTCAGCACCTCCACAGCAATGAGCTCGGATACAGAGGGCCTGATACAGAGGGGCTCCGAGGCAACACTTGGGGGAAGCCAACACAGAGCAGGTGGTTGGAAACTGTGTTAACAACCCCCTTAACAAGGGCTGCAGATTAGACCAAACAACAGCTCATCAGCATTCAGCCCAAAGGCCACGGGCTGCAAGGGAGAGAATAGAGGAACAACGAGAAGGAGGGGAGATGAAAAGAAAGCCGAGATGGGAAGTGGGCTTAATAATATTGTTTCCTAATTACAGCACGGCACAGAGAGCAGATGCAGCCTGCTTTGACGTTTACAATTCAGCAAAGGATGTGCCAAAAGCACAGTGAGCGAACTGCTCGCATGAGGGGGGCAGTGGCAGCACCCGTGTCCCCAGGGTGGGGGCAGTGGCTGTCCCAGCATCATCCTCTGGGACAGCACCTGCATCACCTGGTGTGGGCAGATGTTCCTACAGCAGCTCTGGGCATTGGGAGTGGGAACACCCCTTCGACCACGGCAGATCCATCCTCCCAGCACGGTGGGAACCCCTGGCTTTTTGCATTGCATCCTGAAACATTTATGCCGGGAATTCGGCGTCATTATCCCACTAGGAGAGGAGAAACCAAACCGAGTTATTGCAGAGCTCAGCAGCACAGCTGGGGCTGTGGGGCAGAGCCTTGGCCCTGCCCCTGGCCCTAACCACCACCCCACAGCAAACTGAGCAGGGATGGGCACCTGTGGGGCCAGTCCGGACCTTCTCCATCACGTGAGGATGCCCTGGGCCCATTTCTCTGAGCACTGCGTGTGTGGGAAGAAGACTCCAAACTCCTGAAAAACTTTCCTCCAGCCTGGCCCGGCGTCTGTAAGGCCCCCACCCTCTCCGGAGCTGTACACAGAAACGTACAGGATGAGGCACACTAATGCATGTTTTGGTCCGGTGCCAAAATAAACGCTGGCTATAATAACCCTCACAGGAAAGCCAAACAGAGGACCCCTTTGTTAGGGACCACTCGGCACGTTACGCTTCATTTGGGCCAACAGCACTTCCAGCACGAGGCTCGGGGCACCATCTGCTTGATGTGGGCAAGGTGGGCTGAGGCCAGAAAGCAGAGAAAAAGGGGAATCTCGGGACAGGGGGATTTGGATGATGCTTCTTGAGTCAACCTGGCCCATAAAGACTCAAAAAATCTGGGAAGAAGAAATTTGGCAGGTATGTTGGGCCCATTGTGGTCTCTTGTTTGTAGGGGGACAGGGAGCATCAGTGGTATCTTCTTTCCCACTCCCCTTTTGTGCAGGTGTAGGAAGAGGTCCAGCTTCAGGATCCCCTGTCTCTGGCTAATCCCTGTTTGGTTCCCTTCAAAAACAGAGACCAAAGACCAACAGCACTGGATGAAACTGTGTGGTTCTCTGCTGAGCCCTGCGCAAGCTCTGGTCATTTGTGGAAACTTCTTTACCGATGTGTAAATGTGACCAAATGATTCAGGGGGAAGATCAGCCCTGACCTGAAGGGGACAGGACAAAGGGGATCCCCTGGCCATATTCCAGTACAGACTGGGACCTTGGCCCCCTTAGCTGTAGCCTAAAGCACCCAAGCCTAAGGACAACAGGGAATGACAACAGGGATGGTGCTGAAGTTTTGGGTTGGTGTTAGGTATTCCTGCAAGGAGCAGGGAGTTGGACTCAATGATCCTTATGGATCCCTTCCAGCTGGAGATCATGCAGTGATTCCATGATGACCAGTGAGCTCCAGAAACAGCTGCAGCTGTGCCAGTGGGTACCAGGGGGGAGCAGAGCCCTGTGCCCTGCCCTGCCCTGGCACAGGTGCTCATGGTCAGGGTGGGTACCAGGGGGGAGCAGAGCCCTGTGCCCTGCCCTGGCACAGGTGCACATGGTCAGGGTGAGCCCAGCTGGACATGGTTTGGGTGATGATGAAGGGGCTGTGCCGAGGGGATGGGAGCAGCTTCAGGAGACAGGGAGATGTCTTTGCTGCAGGGAGGGCTGCCCTCCTTTCTTCTCCTCTCTTCTCTGAGGTGTGTGCCAGGTAGAGGATGTCCTCGCTGTCCCAGGTAAGGCCATGCAGTTGTGGGGAATGGTTGTGTTTAGGGGATGTGTGATGTGGGGGCTGAGCACAAGGCAACCTCTGTCCTCAGCCTAGGGGACAGATAGCACATGTTCTCTGGTGGCATTGCTAAGCGTGGGCTACTAAAGGGGTAACCACCAGCATAGACCAGGCTGGATTTATCCCAGTGACCTGAGGCACAGAGAGCCCTCAGTGCCACAGGTTCCTGAAACCTCTGAAATACCAGAAATAGCCTTTCTGGAGCAGACTCACAATGGGTACAGCTTGTGGACTTCTGGGGAGCAGTCCCTGAGTTATGCCCAGAAGAAGGGGCAGTGGTCCTGGGTCCAGCCAATATCCATCTGGGCCCCCTGTATATACAGCCATGTACCTGTCTGGCTGTGCTGGTCTTGCTGGGAAAGAATGTCTTGTAAATAAATGGAAGGAAGCACAGAGGAATTGAGCACGATGGGTTTGCTGCTTCAACTCCGGCAGAGTTAATATTGTTTCTCCCTGCAGAGATGAGGTTTTTGGTGTTATTGAAGTGGAAACCCAGGTATGTGTTGGTCCTGTGGGGAAAAGGGGAGAGTGGTTTATTTTCTTCTTTTTTGATAGCTCGCTTATGATCTACAGCCACATGGCAGAGTAATTCTTAGGGGTTTTTCTTCTTTTTTTATGAGGGCTGAGGGAGTAACACTCTTCTGCAGCCAGGATGCCAGTGTTGCTGCTGGAAACTGCTGCTGACTAGGGGGGTTCTCCATCTCCCCTCTGCAGCCCTGGGAGCCAAGAGGAGCAGGCAGGGGGTTTCAGGCCTTTCGTGTGGTTCTTAGTGGTGTTTAGACCCCTAAATCATGAGCTTCAATACTGAAGTTGTGGCTCAAAAACATTGTAATGCTTATGCTCACTGAAGGGGAGACAAAAAGGAGAGGGGTTACTGCTGTTTTAGTGGACGTGGCTGCAAGTGGCTCTACTTTATGGAGCTGGCACGTAGGAAATCTGTGTGTGGCTCAGGACTGTGTGTGTGTGAGGATGGGGCTCTGGCTCTGGAATTGCAGTGTCCCAGCAGCTGATGTGAGCAGCAGAGCAGTTTGGCATCTGTGGGCATGCTGGGCTCCTCTCTGCCCCCGGGGAATGACAAGTTTGGGTTCCCTTAAGCTTGTAAAATGCTCTGCTAGCCTGGAAAAGGAAGCATTAGGGATGTGCAAATAATTAATTACTAATTAGCTGGTAGATTGTTCACAGGATACAGCCGGAGGCTAAGCAGTCCCAGCACAGACCGAGAGAGTGCTCCAGTCTGTGTGGGGGTCTGTGATGGATGCTGAGGAGCTGCAGGAATGGGAAATACCCGGGAGACAAAGAGAAGCGTTTTGGGAGTGGGGAGGGAGAATGGATTGTGCGGGGGGGATGACAACAGGGGAATGATATGGTTCCCTTCAGGAGGGAGGAGAGCGGTCAGAAATGGGATCAAAGCCTCTGTCGGGGCATCCTGAATCCTCTGGTGAGGATCAGATTTCCTTGGGGAACATTAAGCGGAGCTGCCCAGGCTGCTGCACAGAGGGAGGAGTGGGGGCTCATCAGGGGAGAGCCAAGCCCGGTGCGGTAATTAGAGGTGAATTGGCCCCAGCTGAGCTGAGTTAAGCCCAGGTGGGGTTTGGGGTTTGGCACCTGTTTGGTGTTAGCCCAGAGGGAGGTGTCTGGGAAGGTGGGCTCCTCTGGCAGCCCCATCCCACCCATCGCTGCCCACAGTGGGACCATCTCAGGTGAGCAGCAGGGTGTGATTGTGCTGTGGAAACTGGCGTGGGGGGCCCTGGCTGGGCTGAAATTGGGGTGACGTGTGCTGATGTTACCGTGTGCCCTCCTCCAAACTGAGGGGTGCGTGAAGGGCTTGGGTTGACCAGGTGGGAAGGGGCAGAGGTGCAGCCCAGTGGATCCAGTGCTCTCCTGCCTGGCTTGGGGGGTTCACTGTGGGTTTGTGGGGAGTTTGCCATCCCTGTTTTACATCTCTGAGGCTGCATCAGTGGTTGTTGGTGCCACTGAGGGTGGTAAAAGCTCATGTCGCTGCTCTCATTAATGTGCAAATCTTCCCTAGTTTGCTTTACTGATAAAAATCCTTGCTACTGAATGAGAAACGCTGTGTTAAATCAACGCTATATTGGTGGTGAAAATGCATGTTCGAGGCATTCTCAACTTTCTTCCTCCCCTGTGCTTGCCCTGCTGGCACCGATGGCTGCCCTGCAAGGGGACTGAGCAAGGCTTTACCAAGTTATTTTAAACCCCTGGTTGTTGGTGGAGGAGGATGGCAGGGTCCCTGGCAGCAGCTGGCATGACTCCTGTTTGACAGAAATCACCTGCCAGGTGGGGTTTTTGGCTCTGAATTAACTACGTCACTCCTGAAAATCTGTACCAGTGAAACATGCCCAGCTCCTGCTCTTTCAAGCTGTTTGGCTGCAGTCACTTGGGTCCTGAGGGATGTCCTTAGTGCCTGAAACAGAAATAAAAGGTGTTGCATCAACACAGGAAGGATTAATGCTCTTGGGCTGAGGCTTCTCACCTCGAGCTGAACCAGGAGGTCTTCCAGTGGGCAGCAGAGTAATGCAGCTTCTTTGGTGTCAACGTGGGAAAGCGATAAGGGGAAGCCTCTTCCAGTCCAGCTAATGATCTGCAGTAATGAGAACTTGGCCTCAATCTGCTCCCCGGGCAGGAATTAAAGCGGCCGGGCCGGGCGGTGCTGGCGGCTGGGTGGTCCTGCCCCAGCGGGGAGTGCGTGCCAGCGGCGCTGAGCATCCCCCCGGCTCCAGTGTCAACGTGGCCCAGGGGGAGCGGGGCTTTGCAGTGCACTAAGGGGTCCCCAGGGGTGAGCTGAGCCCTCCTGGCAGAGGGTGGCACATGGGGGGAGCTGGCAGCAGTGCCACAGGAGTGGCTCATGCCAGGGCTGGCTGGACCCCAGCAGCCAGACCTGCTCCTCCCTGGGATTGTTTGGTTTGTTTTCCTTTGTGGAATTTTGGTTTGTTGCTTTTCCCAGTGAGGCTCTGAAGCTGTGGTGGGTGCTAATCTTGGGAAGGTCCCTGCAGAACCGGGAGCCAGGAGAAATGTGTCCCTCCAGCCACTGCCTTGCTGTGGCACAGCATCAACCCCAGCCTGGGGGATGTGGTGGCTCCTGAAAGCTGCCACATCCCTGGCAGGGGATGCCGTGACCAGATTAGTCTCGGTTGGTTGTTTCATTTGTTCCCAGTTCTGGCTGACATCTCAGTGCCAGGGTGTAGAGGTCCTGCCCGCTGTCTCCTGCCTGCTGGGGTGAAAGAGCACTGAGCTTTTGTGGAGCCCTGTGAATGAACTCGGGGAGTGAAGCTTCAGTCTAAACATGTGATTGATTGTGGTGTCTTGTTTGGTTGATCCATGAGTGAAGCTCACAAAAGAACCCTCTGTGTGCCAGTGGGCTCTTGGTGCTGCACGTGCAAGAGAGGAGCTGCTGTGTGGACCTCTGTGCCATTCAGTTGGTTATGGCACATCTCTGCAGGCCTGTCACCCTTCCTCCTGCACCATCCAAGGCAACAGTGCCCAGATCTGGCAAGCCAGAAATGCCCCAAGGTGGTCAGACCTCAGTCCACAGTTGCAGCAGTGGGAGATGCTTTTGGGGAAGGTCATTTTAAGGAAATCACGTGAAAACGGATCTTCTCCCTTGGCAAACTGTCAGTGGGTTTCTCTAACCTGCAAAACCCTGCCAGCAGCTGAGGCACACCAGGTTTGCTCTGTGAGCTTTTACCCTGTGCACTGGAGATGGCAGCAGAGCACTCCTGGCTCCTGTGCACCTCAGGGTTTAAATCTGCTGCTTCTCCCTTTGTGTCCAGGCTGCTCAGAAGTTGGAGTATTGATGGCTTTTTAAAGTGCTTGGTGTGCTTGTGATGTGCTGGTCAAAATATGGATTGGCTCTTATACCTTAACCATTCAGCAAATTGCGCTTCCATTGATTTTCCTGGGATTGTTGTTTCTCTGAAATTCAAAGTCCAATAGCAGTTCTCGAAGCTGGAGGCAGCTATTAAATCATCTGGCCTTGCCTGCACAGGACATGCAGCTCCATCCTCTGGGCTCTGTACTGAGCTGAAGTTCAATTAAAGCAGGTTTCTCTTTGCCTGGGGGCTGTGTTGTTTGGGGGAACGGTGCCTGCCCTTGTAGGGTTTGCTTGTTTGTGTGTCTCACACTAAACTGTGGCTGTAAATCATAGAACCCTAGAATGGTTTGGGTTAGAAGGGACCTTAAAGAGCTGATTACAAACCCCTGTCAGGGCAGGGACACCTCCCACTAGGCCAGGTTGTTCAGGGCCCCGTCCCACCTGTCTGAGAACACTTAGAGAGATGAGCTCAAATGAAAAGTGTGGTTGGTTTTAGTCCAGTGTTTCCCTCTTGGGTTGGTTGGAGCTCACAGCAGATGCTTGAGGGAAAATCTTCTGGACCCTACTGCTAGCAGGGAAGGGCAGGAAGGAAGGGGTCAGGTGTGGGAGGTCCTCAGGGGATGTTCAGGACCTTCCTGAAGGTGGTCCGGCTCAGTGGTGTGACTGTGCAATACCAAATATGTCCTGATTGTGTCACTGGGGCCCCAGAGTCACTGCAGGTTTCTAGAGAACACTGGAGATGGATGCATGCATTTGCCTCAAAGCCTTGCAAATGAGGGTTGCAGGATGTCAAACTCCAAGGCTGTGGTGACCATGTGATTTTTCATGGGTGTTCTGAGGTACAAAACACGTATTAGAGTAGCAAAACATAATGAAATCATGTGGCTGTGCCAAAGAAGGGTGCAAATGTGCCTGCAACCACATGGCTTCTTTTAACATCTGCTGGGGACAGAACACTGAGCTGGAGACCTTCTGGTCCAGCTCTTTGGATATTGCTGCAGAGAGTTGCAAGAATGCAGGTGCAAACCAACAGCCTGGCTGGGGAAAGCATCCTCTGGAGCACCTGTGAACTTGGGATGAGCTACTCAATACAGTGCACTGATGGCAGGGGTTTATCACCCAGGAGGTGAGGGCTCAGCTCAGGAACCACTCCCAGCGGTCCCAGTGTCTGTGACCTCCTGTGGAAGTGGATTTAACTCACTTCTGGGCAGTGCTGGGAGTTAAACCACCTGCCCAAGTGACAGGTCTGGGGGAGTCAAAGAGCTGCTGGTGTTACCGATCCCCCGACCTGGAACACTCACACCACTGAGTGAAGAGAACAGTATTTATATTTAAAAATAGACTTTAATTTAAACCAAGAGCTAGTTCAATAAAAGGTGGAAGTGTCTTTGTAATGGAAATGATAAAAGTGCAAACAAGTAATCTTTATTTATGGTATGGCTTTCGTTGTTGGTTTGAAAGGATCCAGTGTTTCACAGGATTTATTTGTGGAGGGACAAGAATAACTTTTGGGTTCAGTTCTTGGCCAAAGCAGAGTTTTTGATTCGTGTTTTCTTTTGAGTTTTGTTTTGTTGTTTGGGGTTTTTTTAAAACAAACTTTCAAATGTTTTTTTGGCTTGAGTTTTTACTGGAAATCCAATCCTCTTACACATAGAATTTTTTTTTTAATTGTTTCTATGAAAACCAGCTTTGAGTGGAAGGAAGTTCTGAGCTGCAGGATGTGCACAGCCGACCTGGCATGGAGATGGACGGGCTGCTCTGGAGAGCCCTGAGGAGGTACCCAAGCAAAATGCCTTGATGTCTGAATGTCCAAATGGGTTGTGGAGCTCTGAGCTCCTAGCTGGGAGGGAAATGCCCACAACTGCGGCAAGGTCTGACTTGAGCTTCGCCACGAGAGGGCAACGCGAGGCCACAAAATCCTCAGCTCCCGCCTGGGAAAAGATTTGGAAGCACCGGGAGAGGGTGAGATGTGGGAAAAGGTCCCCACCGCCTCCCTGGTGCTGAGCAGGGCTGTGGCAGCGTGTCCTTGCAGGTGGTTTTCCCAACAGGGAGCGATTTGGTGGCACGTGTTAAATGTTGTTGCTGTTGGTATACTTGTTAAGTGTTGCTGTTGGTATACTTGTTAAGTGTTGCTGTTGGTATACTTGTTAAGTGTTGCTGTTGGTATACTTGTTAAGTGTTGCTCTTTCGAAGGATAACAGAGCTGGGGAAGGGTCTGGAGAACAAGTTCTTGTGAGAAGTGACTAAAGAAACTGGGTTGTTTAGTTGGGAGAAAATGAGGCTGAGAGGGGATCTTCTTGCTTGCTGCTACTACCTGAAAGGAGGTTGTAGGGAGATGGGAGTTGGACTCTTCTCCCAAGTAACAAGCAATTGGACAAGAGGAAATGGCCTGGAGTTGTGCTGGTGGTGGGCTTAAATGTCATATTACAGAAAATTCTTTCACTGAAAGGGTGGTCAGGCATTGGAACAGGCTGCCCAGGGGAGGGGTGGAATTGCCATCCCTGGAAGTGTTTAAAGAACTTCCAGATGTGGCACTTCAGGACGTGGTTTGGTGGTGGATGTGGCAGTGTTGGCTTAACAGTTAGACTTGATGCTTTTTGAACCTAAATGGAAATTTATGAATTCCAATCTATAATTCTATGAAATTCCTGCCCAGGTGGTTCTCAGTTTTGTGGGTCAGGGCAGAGGATGCTGATATTGGTGAGGGTTAGTGCTGTGGGACTCTGCCCTGTGATTTGTTTGCCAACATCAAAAGCAGCAAAGTGCTTGAAGTAAAACTGTGTGAAATGCATGTCCTAGAAGAATTTAGGTGCTGTTCCTGCAGATCTTGGAGGAGGTTTCTGTGCCCTGTTCCCTGCAGAACAGATAAAAAGGCTCCACTCCCTACACTGAGGCAGCCCCTGGCCAGCCTACAGCCCACCTTGCCCAAATGCCATCACAGTAATGGAGAACAGGCATTTGGTGAAAGCCCTCCCTGGGAAAGGGTGGCCAGACACTGAAGTGGAGCATCCCAAGGTGCTTGGTGCTGTGTGGAGCTGGATGCCACACCTTGCTGTCCTGGTGGCATCTGCTGCTTCATGACACCCCCCTCCTCCTCCTGCACGGGAGGGGTGGGGGATGCAACAGGGATGCAACAGAATGCTGAGATTGAGGTAAAGAAATAACTCCCAGCTCATCAGTGGCCACGTGAGTGGGAATGACCCCGTGGAACCAGGTTTTAAACTCTTCTGACATCACTCTGGAAATGGGTGGAGTAGGCTGAAAATGCCTTAAAACTGATTTAAAATGGTTGGATTTTCGGAGTTGGAAGGGTTTAGGAAAAATTATGCGAAGGGATGAGCAATCCATGTGCAAGAGCCATGCTCCTGCTGGGAAGGGAATTCCCTGCTGGGAGGTGATTGCTGCCCAGCAGCCCCTGGTCACGCTGGCTGAGCTGTGCCAGGGCTGCTGTGTTCATGACCTGACTCAGAACAAGGGCTTTTTAAACAGTAGCAGGAGCTCAGTTAAAGAGGAGACACTCTCAGTTTGGAAGTACGTAATGGCAGGAAAAACAACCTGTGATGAGTTAAAGAACTGACTCAGGGCAGCAAAGGCCAGTCCTGAAATAGACCTCGAATGGGGCTTGTTGAAAATGCTTCCATCAGAACAGTTTCCTGATGGAGAATCTGGCATTTCTGCTCAAAGAAATCTTTCAAGAAAAGCATCTGCTTCTGTGGAAAAATTCATCTTTTTGGTTTGGAAAAATGGAGCATGTGAAAACTGAAATCTCTGAAGTCCAGGGATGTGTCCTGCCAGTTTTCAGGCAGACTCCACCTCTGTGTTGAGCTTCACTTCTCATTCCTGTGGTCCCTGCTCATCTTCACAGGAGGGAAACCCCTGTAATTATTGCATCTACCCCTCCCTATCTCCCTGCTTTTCTTACTAACTGCCATGACAGGATTAAAGCTTCCCCCTTGGCAAGGAAGACTGGAAGGTCAGATTTTGGAGCAGTGCGTGTGGCAGCTCCCCTGGGACGCCAAACTCTCACTGCTGCCTCCACTCCTGGTCCCTTCCTACATCATGGGCTTCTGGGAAACTCATCTCCATCCCGAGCTGATGTTTCATGCACCCTGGGAGGTGGCTGTGACTGGCCAGCCAGGAAAGACAACTCATTCTGCTGGGCTTGTTTGTGACTTCACTGAATCATCTTGCAGCAAGTGTTTTATTTTCCAGGTGTTTCTGTCTCTCCTTCCTCATTTCTGTTCCTATCCCTGAGCAGCCGACTCCTGATGGAAATGTAACTTGGCAGAAGGGCAAGTTGCCTACCCTGGTCCACACAACAGGGGCAGAGTTGGTCCCAGGACCTGCTTGTTAAGTCAGGATGAGTCACCTTGGGCTTTATTGTGCTTTCCTTCAGCAGCAGTGAGAACTTGCTCTTCAAAAAATCCTCGTGAAAATGAGAGTGTGGGAAGGAACAGCATTGCTGGGTAAGAGTCCAGGGTGAGACCTGAGATCAGATGTTGAGGAGGGCTCAGAATAATGCTCTGCTCTGTAAGAGCACTCTGAGTTACAGTGCCTCAGATAACCACCAGGAAAGGGAAGATCAGCTGTAATAAAAACAACTTAAAAGCACATTAATCATCTAAAACCTGTTAACTGTGCCACTGCCCTTCCCAGCAGGACTTGTGCTCCTTGCTATTGAAAGCTGAGGCTGCTCTGGGGGCAAGGGTTGAGCTCCAGCACCCAGTGTTTGCTGGTTTGGCAGTTCCTGTGTTTCCCAAGGGATCTTCTACTGGTGTGTTGAGCTGGAAAAACTTGCAGGCTGTGGGGGGTTCTTTGTTTGTAGTGACACTTCTGCCTCTGCCTGCAACTGGGCCCAAGGAGAGGAAGCAGTCTGGAGAAGGTCCAGAAGAAATGTGGAGGTCAGGGAAGAGGTGGTGTGCGGTTTGGGCAGGCTTGGTTTGCTTTTTCTGCCTTGGTTGTCCCCAACTCTACAAAAGACCAAACTCTGTAAAAAGGAGATGCATCTGATCCTGGAGGGCACCTGCAAAAGAGGTGGCTTTGGTTTCTCATTCCAGTTTTCACTCTTGCTTCTGTTTGTTTTTGCCTCCTGGTCATCACCACGGGTAGATGATGCTCATCTGCTGGTGCTGTAATGTGCCATGCACCTAAAACCTGTGCTTTGAGGTCTCTGAGCAGAAATACTGAAAAGAAGTCACCATATGTCAGGGTTGTTGTTATAATGGGCAATAACTCAGTTCTGAAACATTAATCTGGCACAGAAGTGCTTCTACCTGTTTTTTAAGCATTGCCTTCTTTACTTTTCCAAGGTTGGAAAAATGACAGTATGCTTGCAAAAATAGATACTTATATTCACAATTAAGTGCCCAGGCATGCAAATAGGGGGGGCAAAATGTCTGAAATACTGTGTTTTCCCAAGTCCACATGAGCAGTGGGCAGGCAAAGACAGCTGTGGGGGAGCTTGAGATTGGTGTCCTGTCACCTGGAGAGCTGTGGTGAGAGAATAAGTCCCCCAACAGCCCTGTGGATGCAAAAATCTCAATAGAAAGGGCATTTTGTGCATGTATGTTGTTCTTTAAGGCCCGGGTATTGTCATGAGATGTCCTTACTGTTGATGTGAGGGAGGGGCTGAGCTGAAATCCTGCTTGGACTCTGGGATGAATGTGTTTTCCTCACATGAACTTTATGAAAGGACTTCTCAGTCCATTTAAGAAAACAAAAAAGTGTTAGGAGCAGAGGCTTGGCCAAAGCTTGGGGTCCCGGTGTGGAGACTGGAGGGAACAGAAAAGCCTCAGTGGAGAACATTTTCTAAAAAAACAACCCAGGTACAGGCCATGCTTGTGTTCCTGTGCTAGCACGGGCTCTATTTACTGACCCTCCTCTGCCCCAAGAGAAGCAGGGAGGCATTGAAAGAGAAGACACGAAAGAGCCCTCTGTCCCGAGAGCTGCTGTGTCCTGGGCTGCAAAGGGCTGTTACAGCACTGCAGACTGACCCACGGCTTGTTTAACATCAGGGCTGCTGTGGTGGCTGCTCTCAGAGCCAGCCCTGGCCCCAGGGCAGGAGCAGCAGGAGGGAGAGCCCTCTGTCCCCATGGGATGCTCCGTGTCCCTTTGGCAGGAGACAAGGTCTCCTGCAGGCTCTGGGCCGTTCCCCTCTCCTCCCTGCACTGTGACCCCTGGGTCTATATTATGACAAAGCCATTCAATCAATCAATGGCATTTATGTGCCAAATTTCCCTGTAGCTCTTGGGAATAGGTGTGCTGTTGGTACAAGCAGCCTGCTCTACTCCAAGCATCCTCCAACACCGGGGCCACTATTGGTTCTTCCTGCGTTGCCAGGACTTCTGAGTAATGAGACAGAGACCGAAGGCACTGGCTTAACAAAGTGGTGATGTCCCAGTTGATTTTTATCCACATCTGCTTCCTGCAGCCTCGGAGCACGGATTCCCCCATCCCACACCCCGGGAAGGCAGCCCCGAGGTCAGGCTCTGTCGTGCTGGGGGCTGTGCTCCCCTTGGCAGTCTGCAGCATACAAAGGGCTGATGAGAAAGGGATTCAATCCAGTGTATAGGCATTCGTGTGTGGCGGCTGTATTAAAAGTACTTGCTGTCAGCCCAGCCATCACTTATAATTGGCTTCTATTTTTCCGTGTGCCTCCTGGCAACAGCAGCTCTTCCCAGGCTGCTGGTGGGGCGCTGGGGCTGGGAAGGCTGCTGTGTGCAGGAGAGGTATGTGGAAATGGTCAGGACTGGCTCAGGAAAGGGAATGCAGCCCCTTCCTGCCTGTCTCTAGGTTTGCTTGAGCATCCCACAAGAAGCATTTCCCTCTGCAGACTCACTGTCCAGCAGGGGCAAAGGTCAGCTGCTGGGGCTGTGGGTGCACCGGGGAAAGTGCATTGTGTTTGGGGGTTTGGTGTAATAACCCACTTATTGTGCAATCACTTGGTTATTCTGGTGGAGCGGGGCTGGTTTTGTTGCGGCTCTGTCACCAGAGGAGCACCAAAGTGCTCAACACAACATGTTTTAACCCTGGAATTAGGTTTTTTGATTATGGTCTTACGCATCACAGCCACATTAAAAGCAGCAGAATGAGTGGGGAATAGGTGAGTTCAGAGCCCATTGATGGCAATGATGCTGTACAGGGCAGACAGGGGCTGGAAGAACCTCTTGCAGCTGCAATCCCAAATGCTGAAAGCACAGATCCCTTTGGCTCAGGGTGAGTGAACAGCACATTTATCCCTCGTAGGTGGCTTGGCCAGGTGGGGGAGACTGATTTGCACGGTGAGACTTGTGCTGCCTGGGCCAGCTCTGTGTTTCTTGTTTTCATGGAATCACAGAATAATCCTGGAAGGGACACACAAGGATCATCCAGTCCAGCTCCTGGCCCTGCACAGACACCCCAGCAATCTCACCCTGTCCCCCAGAGCATTGTCCAAAGGCTCCTGGAGCTCTGGTGGCCTCGGGGCTGTGCCCACTGCCCTCGGGAGCCTGGTCAGTGCCCACCACCCTCTGGGGGAAGAACCTTTTCCTGATATCCCACCTAACCCTGCCCTGGCACAGCTCCCACCATTTCCTGGGGTCCTCTCACTGGTCACAGAGAGGAGAAATTGCAGTTTAGTAGATCCTAAAACAGTGTAAGGGGAGCACCAGTGTCCTGAGCTGCTGCAAAGAACTTCCTCATTTTTCCAATCTTACCCCTAATACTGGAGCACCCAAACTTGCAAAGTGAAAGTCAGACCAAGATTTCCTTGAAATAATCCCTATAAGCCTTTGAGATGCCACAGTGGTCTCATCTACGTATCCTAGACGTTACCAATTCCATCTGATTGCATTTTTATGTTTGCAAATAGAATAATGACCTAATTTCTGAAGGCAGCCTGTTATTTATTAACCGTGATGTAAACTCTACCAGCATCAGCATAAAGAACATCGGGCTTTTGAATTTCTGCTATTTTTAAAGATCCAAATCTCTATGGCAATTAATCATTTTCCTGACATATTGAATTCAGTCATGTGTTATAGCAACAAAACTTCATATGGGCAGCTTATGATGCAACATTAACTTGTCAGCAAGAGGGACAATTCATGACTGTCTACGAGGAGCAAGTGGCAGGCATTTGGACAACTGTCCTAGAGTTTTGCAAGCATCAGCATATTTTGTTGGCAAAGCTGATGTAGGCAGCACATAATATACGCTTTTGCTCCTATATATTAAAAAAAAAAAAAAAACAACAAAGAATATAATCCTCTGCCAGGAATTTCCACTTATTTTTCCATAACGAGAGCTGGAGGGTCTGTGAAATTTGGCCTCATAAAAAAAATTGCAAAGGATGAATTTTTTCCTTTATGAGGGCGATGGAAGAAATTGGGAGTTTGTTTGGATGCACGAGTCTTCCTAACACGGAGTTTATCAGCTGTGCTGCTGCAGGATGGAGGGTCCCAGGTACGGGCAGGGACTGTGTGGATGGAGTGATGCTGCAGTCAGAGCACGTGGTGATAAAAAAAAAAAAAAACTGAGCACAGGAGCACCAACAGCACTGGAGCAAACTGTGGTTTTTCAGGAGCAGCAATAGCCTTTGTTTAGAGGATTTTTTCTTTTGTTTTTTTTTTTTTTTTTTTTTGTATATACATCAGAGGAAAGATCTGTACAAGCTCTGATGGAGAAGAGTGGTGTGTTTTGCCGCTGGTTGTGGCAGGGATCTGAAGAGTCCTTGAGAATGCAGGGAAGTGGCTTTGCTTTGGTGCCGTGGAGAAAATCAAAAGATAAAGGCCAAAGGAGGAATTACGGGGAGAGGGGGAAGCAAACAGATTAAAAGAAATAATTCCCGAGCTGTTCCAGGCAGACACACACTGATGTAAAGCTCTGCCAAGGCTGGAGGAGAGGCGGGTGCAGCCATCAGACGATGAGCTAACACAGGGACCTGAGCAGGGATTCTGGTGGGGTGGAGACAGGGATTTTGGCAGGGTGAGGGAACACAAGAGACCATGTTCTTGGAGTTGTAAACCCCATGCAGTTGTTGCACTTGGGTCTGGTCTGGGAGCAGGGAAAGAGCTGAGTGAGCTGAAGAAATGGATGGGCTGTTGGCAGGAGGGGGAGAGCTTGGTGGTGCAAAGACAGACATGGTGGGGAGGCTTTATGGAGTGTGTGGGGAGAGTCTCAGTGGGAATAAGGATGAAGTGAAGACTCCATGTGTACCAGAGAAGATAGGTGAGAAAACAGTGGCAGTTGGAGAAACCTAAAATTGCTTGATGTGTTCCACAATGTGAGAAAATACTAAAGACTAAATGTGATTATGGATGGATTGTGATAGAGTGCTGCTCCACTCAGAAGCAGGTTTGGACTCACCTCAATACAGGAGGGAGCTGATGAACTGGGGGTAGCACTGACCCTCAGCCAGGCACACAGGCCAGGCTGAAAACACCCAGCATCTTCAGGAGTGGCTGTGGTTTGAGCAGGGCACGTGGGTTGTACAGATGGCATGTCCTGACCATGGATCACACCCTTTTCCCAGCTGAGGGATGCTGGTCTCCTCCTAGCTGGGAGCAGAGGGGCTTAAACTACTTAGGTTTGAGTTGGACAAAAGAGGATTCTATAGCAGCAAGTTATGATGAAAAGCATAAGTTAGAAGCCAGTAGGGGATGGGAACATATGGCCTCTGGTGTCTTCACAAGCCTCCCAGAACACAGTGATTTTTTTTGTTTGTCTCATTCATTGGTTGCTGTAATGTGTGAAAGACTGTGTTAGGAAGGACACAAATTATCCTGATGAAAGGAAATAGAGGGAGGATAATAAGAGATCAGCTCAGCTGAGCTGGGAAGCTGCTCAGTGCCCTGAGAATCAAAAAGGAAAGAGAAAAACAAAAGTAGAAACTAGATCAAAAGAATAGGCATGCCTCCAAAAAGTAGTAGATGGAAGAATCATTGTGAATGAGACCAAACAGGCAGCCATTCTCTGCCTACTGCATGTTAAAAGAAGCCAGAACATTGTGTGGTTTCAGCATGTCCATCCAAACCTCCTTGATTGCAGCTTGTTATTCCAGTTACTGCTCCCCAGGCATTGATGATCAATGGTGTGTGCTCACACCAGAGGTACTCGGATAATTGGCTGGGATAAAATTCACCCTGAAGTACCCAGAATAGAGCCAGAGAGGTTTCTGAGCACCAGTTTGTTCTTGGCTCCCTTTGAGGGCTCCTGGGGATGAATGAGTGAGGTGACTCAGAACTTAAAGAGCAAACCTCGTACTTGGTCTGAAAAAGTGTAGGGGGAAAAGGAACCAGGAACTACAGAGCAGAGTAGCTCACCTCTGCAGTAAGGGAATGGTTTATGACTGCCTGAGGGGTAGCAAGGCTTTGTCAAAAGCAAAACCTGTTAGATCAAGCAGGTTTGCTTCAGGGATATGGCAGGAGCACTTTGTGGATGGGGAAGAGCAGTGGATGATGATGTAGGTAAGGTTTCCAGCGTTTTAGTATTTGATGCTCTTGCAGTCAATCTGGAAAACTATGGTGTAGCTGGCGTGGTGGTGGAGTTGTGACAAGGTACAATCAGTAGTTCATTTTTCCAAATTTCTGATTATTCTCAGAGAATGTCACCAAACTGGAGGTATGAAGAAGCTTCCAGGCTCCAAGGAGGTCAGGAGCACTGCAGTGGTGCTTTATCTGGGTTTTAGGACCATTTTATACATGCAGTAATGAACTGCATGGTCAAATCCACACTGAAGGGGACTGAGTTAGCACCAAAATGCCTGATTTCCTTTTTGCTCCTGGTTTGCAGCCAGAAGGCTTCAAAAAGCCATCTGCAGCCAGGCAGCCGATAGCAAACCTGTCATCCCCCTTGTCCCCACGGGGGTGGGTCATCCAGCAAATTCCATGAAGTTTCCTGTAAAAAGCAGTTGTGCAAGGTGCCCAGAACTGTGTGGATTTCACCATGCACTGGTCAGTTCTGGCCGCAGAGCCCTGGCTGGTTCTGCCTGAGAGCTCCCCCATCTCCTGCCTCTGCAGGTGACCCTTCCTGCAGCATCTGCCTGGCTGTCCTGGATGGGATCATGAGGGCTTTGGTTTGTTCTGATTCTTCACCTCCTTGCCAATCTTTTGACAGGAGCCTCCTAGGCTTGAGTAGGAGGATCTCTCGGTCTCAAGGAGCTGGAATTTGCTTATTATAAGCCCAATTATTTATTGATGACATTTTACCTTTCCATGGTTGGTTAACGGGAAACAGAAGGGCCTAATCCAAGGCAGAAGAAGGGAATATGTTTTGAAGTGACAATTGCTCCAAGTTCAAGCCACTCCTTTGCCCGTGACAGCTTTCCTAGTGGGATGTCTTTCCTTGAACCTGCCTTTGTTCTGGTGGATGGTGTTTGGAGCATTCCTTGGCTATAACACCCGAATCCCACAAAATCCCTTGATCCCCACTCCTGTCTACTTTCAGACTTGTTTATGGAACAGAGTCTGTGTAGGTATTAGTGGCTGAATTAGAAATGGAGGAGCAGAAATGCATCACAGTGTCAGGCTGGATTTTCAGCAGTACTTGGCACAGGCTGAAGAAATCACGTCCTCCTGATTGCGCTGAGGATGTTCCAGCCCGCATCGCTCTGGAGGCAGAAGGGGGCTGAGCTGGGCAGCCTGAAATAGGAAAAGTAAAATCTTAGCTGTGGTGTCTTGGCCAATTATCTGCGATGACTTGGCCGTGGGAGCTGACAGCACAGCCATTCCTCCTGTCATCCCACAAGGTGAAAGTTCCCTCTAGTCTTACACCCTTTCCCCTCTGTGTGTGCAAAGCCAGTGGGGAAACACAGTGTTCACTGACACACTGATGGTTATCAGAGCTGTTTTCCTTTTATTTAATCCAGACTTTTCAGCCTCCCTCTGTCTACTGGAACAGCATGTGATTGTGCATAGCCTGTGCCTCGTAAGGGATGACGTGCTTGGGAACAAGTGAGTTTCTGCCTCATCTGCCATGGGCTGTTGACACAGGATTGCTGATGCATCCTGCTGATGGATGCCATGCTTTTCTCTCCAGACAGTGGTGTACAGCTCCACATTAAGTTCAGACCTGCCAATACAGTCACTGGGAGGCAAACTGATGTGGGTGGAGAGGAAACCTCTTGTGCTCTGGTGACAGTCTATCCCAAAGTTGTGGTGCTGCTTGAGTGTGCTCTGAAATGGATGGTGGTGGTCTCTGAAACCATCATGTGGCTTAGGAGAGCTGTTTGGTTGGTTTGGCTGAATGCCCTGACACAGCAGAGAGGTCTGAAATGCTCTCCTGAGAGCAGAGATGACAAGTTTATTCATGTTCTGATCAGACTTAACTAGAACTCCCCACTGTCATGGTTCTGCTTTAATTATCCTGAATCTTGATGCCACATGTTAATTTCTGAGTTTGTGTTGCTCAAGGGAAGAGCCCAGCATTCCCTGTAGGCTCTCACTTCATTCATCAGCCCATACCAGACCATTCTCAGATATTAGAGTAGCTCCAGGACCAAACTCCTTGTGGACACAGTGCCCTGAGCCAAGGGCCAGAAAGGTCCACAGTCCCCTTCCTGTTGAGGAAGTCTCAGATCGAAGATGGTCACCTCTCTGCAAACCCTTTCCCTGCCTCCTTTTCTTCCCTGTTCAAAAGAATGTTGTGACTGCTTTGGACAGAGAAGTTCCTGCACACCTCCCTTCTCCTGTGCATGTGATGCTTCCCAACAGTTCTTTTGGGCTTGGTGCATTTTGGGTTTGTGGGGCATCACCACCAAAGGTCCCATATTTCTCCTGCACAAGTCCTCTTTTCTTCCCAAGTTGAAAGGGCTGCCTGAGGAGTGCTGTGGGGATTTACCTGGCTGTGGGCAGGAGCTGGGGGATATTTTGAGCAGCAAGGGGCATGTGAGGGCTGGGAGCAGTGCTGGGCACAGGCAGTTTGCCTGGGAGATGGATCAGCCCTGTGGAACTTAGTGAGGACCTTGCCATGTTACACAGCAGCTTTGTGGCTGAGCAAAAATAAATGAGTGACTTATCCCACTGCCAAGGACCGTCAGTGGGAGGTCAGTGTTTGATATTTCCACACCCAAAAAAGCAGCCCCAAGCTAGAATTACAGCACAAAATACCCATTCAGACCTCTCCAGCCTTCTGTTTTCATTGACTTCCATCCCCTGCTTGTACACACAAAGTCCTTTCCTTTCCAAAAGAAAACAGTATTGCTGATAAGGGACACTTATCTCGGCAAGTCATTACAGAACAAGTGAGCTTTTGTGTTTGCATCTGATTCCCGTCACAATGTTAACAAACTCTTAGTATGGAAGCTTTATTTCCACTCTAAAGATGGCCCTTAGGGTACTATGTGAGGTGCATTCTATGTCTCATAAATACTTCCCACAGATGTTTGTTCCTTCCTTAAAAAAGGGGGGGAAAAAATAAACTCAAACTTCTTAAGATTTCAGCCTTTTCATTTGTTCCTTAAAGGATTTTTAAACAGCAATCCTTGGCTGCACACACATGGATATTTACCCTTCTCATACACTCTGCTGAGATATATCTGGCCTTTGTTCCCTTCAAAGAACCAGCCAGTGCTGGAGTTCTCTCCCATCACAGTGGGTTCCCATTCAAGCTGAACACTCATCCACAGCTGCAGTAGTTCAGATGTAATGTGCTATTTCCAGCTGGAAAGGTTGGGGTACAGGTTGGTGTGGTGGTGCTGAGCTCCAGGGGCTCCGCCTGATGGAATCTCTGCTCTGGGAAGGCTTTGGTTTAAGGGAGATGCTCAGCACCTTCTGAGGCAGTCCCTAACACAGAGGATTTTATGGAGGAAAGGGGGTTTTCAGGGCAATTTCCAAGTCATGTCACAGTAATTCTGTGGCTTTCCCACAGCAGAAGGTTGAGTTGCCTTCCTGGTGTCAAGGAAACACCTTCCTTGACCCACCTGGGGAAGTGCATCATGTAAAAGTGTCACTACGAGCCAAGAAGTGTCCGGGATGGATGTGGCTTTTGCATGGATTTGTAGGGAGATGAGAGCCATGCTCTGGAGCTGCAGAGTGTGTATGCCATCACCTGGGGCAGGGCAGGGCACCAAAGTGTGTCCAAGCTGAAGGGCAGGTGGTTGGTGGAAGCATTGGGGTGGGATGGTGGGAGGCAACTCTTCCAGCTGGGTGTTGAAACAGCTACTCTGCATCTCCCTCCTGCAGCCAAAATCTGATGCAATTCTAATCTTCATTATTTACGCCAAACAAACCGGAGTGAGCTGTAACTATCCCCGGCAAATAAATTAAAAATGAGCTGCTTGGAAAATGTTCTCCTTCTGATAGGAATTTTTTTTTTTTAAGGAAAACTCAAACTCCGAATATTCCAATTCTTCAGTGTCACTTTGTGCTCTTGCTGTTCTCCAGCAGACCACCATGCTTGAGCTGTGTGTTCTCCAATGCCCTCCTCTGTGTGTGTGTGTCATGGGAGCCCTGAGTGGTGTTGGGGGGGATATTTTGTGCTGGGAATGCTGCCCGTGGAGGAGCAGAGGGATTTTGAATAACTGATTACAACTTCCCGTGAGATATTTCATGGTTTGGGTTTTGTACAGAATTCAGAATTTCCTTTGGAAGGAAAGGTTGCACAGTTCTTAATCAGAAATCTAATTTTCAACTGAAGAAGCTCAAATGGATTTTCTTTCCTATTTTGTTGTCCTTTGCTGTTAAGCCTAGTTTAAAACAAGCTACTCATTTTAACAAGGACAACAATTCCTGCTGATCCAAAGCAACTTGCATCTTTAATCCTATTTAAATATAAGTGCCTTTCTAGACCCCTGGCCAGTGATGAGCCTTGCTCTTGGGTTTAAGTAGTTTGTGTCAAAGGAGAATTTCTAAAGCCATCGATCAAAGCCTGGTCAAAGGAAATGACAGCGCCAAGGAGTTTCAAGGTGTGTAGGAAGTTTGGTGCCCACTTGAGGGTCTCCTTGAATTCTGCTGGCTCTGAGAGGTCTGGAGCTGCTCTGTGTCCTATGAGAGGTCCCATGGGCCACTTTACATTGAGAATGCATGTAAAGGTCTGAAAGATTTCACAAGTCTTCCTCTCGTACTGACTTCCCAGAGATACATTTACAAGAATGAATAATTTTACACATTTAACTAGTCTTCAGAGGCATTACTTGCATGTCATGGCATGTAGGCTGTAGCTTGCAGAGTTTTTCAAGAAGAGTTACGTGTCTTTTGGCCTTGCATTGGGAAGGGGAAATTGAAAGTGTAGTGAAGGAGTGAGCTGGGACTGACCCAGATCCCTGTTCCTCTCCCTGCCTGTCTCCCACCCACCCTGGGGCCTGTCTGTAGCTAATGCTGCTGCCACTCAGACTCTGGTAGTGAACCTGGAAGAATCTGACTTTTAAGAACAGAAAAATCATGAGATGTTGGATTTCTGTTGTCCTTCTGGTAGACTCTTTGGCTCCTATCTCTGCATCCCACTTGTGTTCCAACTCCTTTCTCAGCCAGAAGACCTCACTCTGTGACTGCAGTGGGAGCAGGATTTGTTTTAGGGGCACAGTTTCTGGAGGGATTGGTTGGATCTTGGTAGATGACTTGTGCTGGAAGGCAGGGCTGTGCATCTGCAGCTTGCAGGATTCAATAGAACAGTTTGGGGTTTTTTTAAAACAACAAAACCAAACAAACGAAAAAACCCCAACCAACAACAAAAATGTAAACCAAAATGAAGTGTTGTGCTGCTTTTGAAACAACTCCTTTACTAATTTTGACTATTCTGGCAAACCCAGCTTTTAGCACCTTTGTACACACTGTCCTGCGTGAGCTGTAATGACTCTTTACTGTCATATAAACCTGTAGCAAATATGGACCAAATTCTGCCAACAGCATGGAATGCCAGAGCCCTAATCTCCCCAGCTTTATATCCTCCCCTCTTGCATCTACTTTTTTCATCTCCAATGAATAGAAGGCTTCATCTTTTTTAAACTCCAGCAGGACAACACACATGTGGACTGACTTTACCACAAACTCCTCAGTAACACTTTTGCTGTTTGGGGGAAGTAAATACACGAATTTCAAAAGTCTTTCTGTGTGGAGAATCTGTTTGGATTTGCACAGGAAGTGGGGAGCAGGCATATAGGTAGCAATATTAATGAAGTTTTTTATAAAGACTTCATTCAAGGCTTTCAAAGAAAATACAACTCTTATGGGACCCATGGTTTATCTGCCAAGTCCAAGAATCTGGTTGGAATTTAAAATGTATATTTAAAGGTCTCTGAGAAGTAGAGGATTAGAAAGAACTGACCATGAAGGGCACATGGGAAATTACTGCTCAAAGAGGAGCCTGGTCCTCGGGGGGCTGAGCTCTGCAGTGGGTGCACGAGCCATCAGAGACCCAATCCTCTTCTGGGCTGCAGAGCAGTAGGAAAAGGGACCAATTCAATGACCACTTTAAGCTGCTCTGCCGAAGTGGTGAGGTATGGACGAGTCCTCCATCAGCTGATGGACTTGCCCCTTTTTGCAAGACCTGGAGCTCAGAGCTTTTCCCTCTTTCTCCCACTTGGGAGGTGGCTGTGCTGGCTCATTTGCTGCCTTCAAAATGCTGTTAAATAGTTTGGGTTCATATCCTTCATTTCCTTGAGGGTCCTAAGATGGCTTGTAGTGGGACTGGGAGAAAAGAGTTGGCAGCTGTTGGGAAGGAGCACAGCAAGGGAGGAAGGGATGCTGAGGCAACCAGAGGCAGCAGCTTTGCATTTGTAACAGGCCTTTTCCATCCCTGAAGTGTCCAAATCCTCAATCTGGGGAGAGAAGAATCAATCTGAGAAGGCTTTTACTTATTCTTTGGGGAAAGTGGGTCCTCCAGTGGGAGCACAGAGGTGTCCAATTACCTTGCCCAGGATTTAATTACGTGTTTTACGCTCCAGGAGGATCCACAGCTCCAGAGGGTTTGCTCCTTCCCAGTGCAGGTTTTCACCTGGGGACAGCCATCTCTTTCCCAGTCTGCACGGGGAGGGATCAGAGCCCCAGACCTGCTCACCCAGCCCTGGTGCTCCACCAGAGCTGAGGTTTGCTGTGCTGAGGTGCCAAACAGGTGCAATACTCGTGTCTCCTTTGCAAAGTGTACCTGTGGCTTTCTCAAAGTCAGCTTTGGGGTTTGTCCGTGTGTTTGCATTACATGAGAGGTAATTTATTTGTTCACTCTTTGGGGACAGATCTTGCGAGCTTGGGCAAGAAGCAAACAAGTGCAGGCCTGTGAGGGGGAAAAAAAAAAATCACTTTTAGATTGTCTGCTTACAGTAAAAGGACCACACTTGTCCTGTAGCTGGACATCTTCTGGGCAGTGCATGGGATGTGTGAGCTGTGCCTGTGCCAGCAGGATGGTCCCTGCCCAGAAAGCTTTAACAGATGATGCACAAATCCCCTTTTTATGATGATTCTTCTCTTACCTGGCGCTGATCCCTCTGTATGGCCCCTCTGCTTTTGCACTTCTTGCGCAGGCAAAGTCCCAGTTTCAAAGTCAAACGGCAGGAGCACAAAGTTGCACATTGACCTTAACCTTGCTTAGAAAAATCAGCAATGCTAATGTGGAGTGAAGGCAGAGTCTGTCCCTGGGTCAGAGACCAGGAGGACACAGGAGGACTCGGAGCAGCCTCAGACCCCTGTCCCAGTAAGAGCAGCCAGGGAAGAGCGTAACAACCAGCACAGAGGGATCACTTTTCCCATGTGTGTGTTTTTGTTCTAATGATTTCAGTCTAAGGGGTTTTTTTGGTTGTTGGTGCCATTTGAATTTGACACCCCAGACACATTTTTCCAGTTGCTCTCCCTGATGTCCCTGTAACAATGGGTTTCCCAGTGTAACCACGTGCTGGGCTTCACTGTGGGGCTGCTTCCTGCTCCCTCTGCCCACATTTCACCAGGGCTACATCTGATTTGCAGGCCTGTATTGATGCTATCGACCTCTACTTTTTGTGTACTGGCTGTGACATTTTCGGTGCCTCAGTAGCAGTTTAATGTGGTGGGAAGGATCCTGTGAATGTTGCCTGCATGGAGCTCACAGCGTGGCTTTTACGTAGTGTCTCTATTCTACCTCTTCTGCCACCTTTTCACCCTTGCTGGGTCCTGGCCAGATGTCACTGTTTAATGCAGTGGCTTTGTTGACATGTTACTGATAATCCTCTTTTCTTCTACCAGCCTCAAGCCTCACTGTTAACAGAACAAATCTGCATTTCTACTATTGGAGGCTTTGCAGGAAAATTCTGCCTCTGAACAAAACTCTTGAGTGTTTGAACGAGACCTCTGTGTCATATTTCCATATGACCACAAAGCTATTTCAGTGGCAGCAGGAATAACTACCTGGAGACCAGAATTAGACTTGCACAAAGAATTTCTCAGGCTTTAAATATTAATAACAAAATGGGGCTCCTGTTCTGCCGGGTTTGCTGAGGAGGTCCTAGACAGCACAATCTGGAGTCTATCTCCAGTTCCAATCCTTCCCTGACCTTTTCTCAAGGAGGAGCATCCTTACACTTTAGGTCAATGCAAGAGCAAGGATCGGTGTTTACAGAACAAAAATAACCCAACCCAAGGATTTTTTTTTTTTCTTTAGCATCAAATGAACATAAAGGATTTCTAAAGAAACATAACTTGGAAAAAGATGACAAAATTAGTGTGAGGAGGCTGCTGTCAGGAGCCAGTCAACAGGCTAGTTGTTAAAGTTGAGTTAAAGTTATAGTTTAGTTAAAGGCTAAAGTAAACTTTGAAAACACCCACCCTGCTGAGGAAGAAGGGTTTTTTTGGTGACTTTAGTGGCTGAAACACCCAGAAGAGGGTGGATATTTTGGTGTGTGGGACAAACAGTGGCTAACAGGAGCAGCGAGCTTGTGACTCTCTCCCTGTATAAACTGGAGGTGATTCATGCAGGTTTTTATTTTAACAGCAAGGCCACCAAGCCAGCTGAAATCCATCTGAGGTGAGTGCCATGGAATAAAAGGATCAGCTCAGGACAGCAGGGCAGTGAGCAGTACCAAGAGCAGAGGCTTGTCCTGCCAGTGCCAGGCGCAAAGGAAAGAATGGCCAACTGCTGCTGCCTTGGCAGGGAGGGAACAGAAACAAGCACCAAACCCTCGGGCCCTTTGGACCTTCATCGCTCCTGTGTGAGTGTTCTCTGAAGTTTCCATAGGCCTGGAAACAACCTGGGGCCCTTTTCTCCCCCACATCCCCAAACCCAACCACTTTTCTTCTTTGGCTGGGGAGAAAGGAAGCTATTTCGGTAGGAAACAGTTATTTTAGGACAATCTAGAGAAGGCAATGGCTCTTAGCCAAATTAATAACATAATGCAACTAAAATGTTGCTTTTCACGTGGTGCTAACGCAATAACAAAGCGCAGAGGCTTGGTGCTGGTCACTGCTCAGAGTGTAACTCTACTCCCTGCTCAGCTGCTCCATCCCTCCTACACCTCTCTCTTCCTCCCAGGGCTCAGGATGTCAGGCTGGAGCAGAGTTATTGTTTCTCCATTGGCTTTAATTGCAGCCAACAGAAAGGCAAGTGGATTTGTATTTGAAGAGGTAACTTGAGGCTTTGGACCTGCTGAGAAGCAGCAGCTTCCCTCTGGAAAACTGAGCGTGACCAAGAGCCTCATGCAGAGAAAATAATTTCTGACTTCTTAAAAATAGTATTAGAGGAATCATATTTACTTTAGTGGGCACATCTGTGCTGCCAGCTGTTGGTAACAACGCCCAGGCTGTGTGGCAATGGGGGAAGTGGCTGTACCAGGGGCTGTGGCTGGCAGACAAATGAGCTCTGACAGCTCTGCTGATCCAAACTTCAACCAGCCTTTTAGGCATCCCTTCTCCTATGGTTTGGGGAGACCAAAGCACACAAGAATTTTGAGGTAAAATTAATATTAGAGATTGAAGCCAGATCTGCCTGGCCTAAGGCTGATTTTGCATATAGCTGAATAGGATTTAAGCTGCAGTTTTCTGGGCCTTTTTTTTTTCCCTTTTTTTTTTTTTTTCTCTTAAATATGCATAAATGAAGGTGTTTATTGCTGAAGGAAATGCAGAGAGAAGAGCACAATTTTGTTTGGCTTTCTGTCTGGTCTCCACAACAGGGAGAGACTGTGAAGAACACAAACAAATCTTTATTTCTGGGCTAACTGCTCAAAGCCAGCAGCTTACAAGAAGCAGAGAATAATTTGATGCAAAATACAGTTCTTTTCACACTCCTCATGGCTCCATATGCCTCTGTTCCCTCTTTCCTGTTAGTTCTTCCCATAGCCCTGTCCAGGCTATTGAAACCTGGCAGCTCCTCCAAAAACCATGGAAAGACACAAAGCTTTCTTTTAACTTAATGAACTTCAGGTACACGAGGCCTAAACTAACACGGTTTTTGCTCCCAGCCCATCTGTGGAAACAAATTATGGCACGAATTCAAACGCTGATTTGGGAGCGCTTTTGACCATTTATAGAATTATTCTGAAACCCTCCGAATTTTGCGTTCATCCTTACTGCTACTGGAGACTTCTGCAGCAGTAGGAGATGGTGGCTGACTGGATTTGTCTTGGGACTCTGCCTTTTGCCTGGCTTGTCCCAGGCAGGACTCGCAGATGGTGCAGTAGATCCCGCTGTTCTCATTGCTCGAGAAGCTTTCCAAGTGGATGCTTCGTTTCATTGGATGCATTGGAAGAGGGGATAAGAAAAAGGGGTTTTTCTCCCTGCCAGAACCTTGTCTGCTGCATTTGGCGTCTATATTTTCTTGCTTCAGCCTTTCTCCTTCAGCTTCCATGTTTTGCAGATGTTTCCACAGTCTGACCCATTCCGTAAAAGGGACCTTGAATGTCCCTGCTTGACCTAGTAGGAGGAAGTGGAGGGATTAATGGTCAGTTTTCTTTTAGATGCATCTGTTTTGAGTCATTTTTGTGCATTAAGGATATCGTCATCAGTTTAGCAACAGAGGGGGGAGACCCACATGTAACTTCAGACATGGATCAAGGGTGAGGACAGATGGGAGTTTTCCAAGCATCCCTTCTAAATCTTCATCTTGTGTTCATGGCTCAGAAGAAAGAGGAAAGCCTTAATATTGAGTGTTATTTTAGGACAGGCTTACTCATTTAGGCACCATAGAAGGTAACACAAACCCTGTTCCCTTGGCCCTTCCTCCAGCCTCCCCCAACCCCAGCACTAAGTCGTGCCCAACAGCAGCACTGGAAGCACCAAATGAGAGCCTGGGGTTGAAATCCACATCTATCTCTTTTTTTTGTTAATTTTTTCCTCTCCTCTTCCTAAAGTCTGGGCTTCTGCCAAATATTATGGATCTCATTGACTGCAGACACTGAAGGCCAACAACTGCTTTAGGTTTTAGAATCATTTTTCTAAATGATGCTTTAAGAGACTTTTTTGCTTCTGCTCTATTAGTTTAATGCATTAATTTGGCACTGAGGAGGTGGAGCACATAATATCCTGTTCCTGAGGAAGGAGCACTGAGTAACACTGTGAGCCACTGTTCCAAGTATGGGCTTGTTTACTTTAATTAGAAAGTGCACTTGTTAAGTCCTCAATTAATTAGGTAGAGCAGCACCTATTGAGAGCAGATGAAAGAGCTACTGTGTGGGAAGGGAGGTGGAGATGTGAAGGATGAAAAGGGAAAGATAAAACCAGTGCTGGAATGTAAATGGTGTTAGAAAGGCCAGAAAGAGATCACAGGTACAGCTCTGTTGGACCCTAAATTATCGTCACTGTTCATAAATTGGCTCCAGGTATGGTGGCTGGTGCAGACTGTGGGATTCTTTGGAGTCCATCTGCACTTTTAAAGCAGATCATTGATGAGGATTTTGAGACGGATTTACTCGAAGGTCCTGCTAAACTTACCATGTTCTAGAGGCTGTAGGTCAGGCAGGAATATCTTGACTAACCTGCAGAATAAGTGCAGTGGTTTGACTTAGAGAGGAAATAGTTTGTTCTGCTTTAAAAAGCATTTGAATGTTTGCTGCTGTTTCATTTCCCCTTCGCTCCTTTTGCATTTTTCTTTGCATTAATATATCCAGAATTTCAAAGCAAACAAGTTAAAGTCACAGTTTTGAAAGAAAATTTTCACGTTATGATTCCAGAAACACACTATTAATACCAGATGTTTCAAAAGTCATACATAACTTTCCCAAACCTAAGGACACTTAAACGATAGGTCATGTATTGCTGTTTCATTCTGACTTCTGAAGGTCTGTAGAGCTCAGGTTTGCACAATGCTGACAGGGAAGAGAGGTTGGATGGTTTTTAAGCAGAAGCTGAATTTCTTGCACAAGATTCCAAGAGCTGGGGGGTTTTAAAGCAATATGCCAACATCAGGAGACTTTGGATAAAATCAGCCAGGGCTGCCAATTTTAAACTGAAACCCATCTCCCCATCTAGAGGTTCGCTTGAACTTCAGCCCATAACCAGTGGAAGAATTCTGCAAAACTGGGCTGAGCCTTGGGCCTGACCCTTTGCCTGGCAGCCCAGGGTTTGCTGGGAAGGTCTGCGGTTGGTTTAAAGAAGGCGGCGAATCAAAAATGCATTTAGTGAGAGGCTGCAATCGCAAAGTTCTGTGTTGGCAGATCCACACTCTGGTGCTGTAGTTGGGCAGTGGGTTTGCTGGGATCCTCTGCATACGAGAGGGGTTTTTTCAACTTCTCCTGGAATCCATATACAGGAATGTTTCAGAGGCTTCTGATGAAATTTTATGCTCTAGTGATGACTACGTAGCAATTTCCAGGGAATTGTAATAACATAATAAGCCAGTCTTTTCAGAGGTTGAAGGAATCTTTCCTCAGCATTTCTGAGGTTCGCTGTAATTCCCTGTCTTTTCCATGTAGGAGTGCAAGTGTGGTTCCACGATGGATAAAGGCAGTGTTCGTGGTGGGCAGCAGGAACACTGTGAGCCGTTGTAACCCTCTTCCCAAAACCTTGGAATATTCCTCCCAGATAGGTTTGTGTAATGGTACAGGATTAGGTAATGGCAATCTTGGGAGCCTGACTCTGCTCAGTATTCATTTCACTCATGTTCCACTCTGCACTGCCCTGGGAGCAGCAGCTTGGTGAGAAGCAGAAGCTTTTGGCAACTGAGCCAGAGAAACGATTACTGTAAAAATATCATCATATGAGTGGGAGGAGTGGGGTTTGTGTGCA
Organism: Grallaria varia; assembly: GCA_013396735.1. Taxonomy (NCBI): domain Eukaryota; kingdom Metazoa; phylum Chordata; class Aves; order Passeriformes; family Formicariidae; genus Grallaria; species Grallaria varia. The sequence goes on along the minus strand of VWZG01005844.1, from coordinate 276,169 downwards.
TTAAAATCTGAGGTTAATAGAAATCTTTGGAGATGCGCTTTCTGCGCCTGAGCGTGAGAGGGACTCGCTGCACCACTCCTGCTCTTTCATTTCTTTCTTGGCATCGTGAACGTTCAAACAAAAACTGACTATGAGTCTGAGGAGTCCCTGCTGTCTCTGTCTGCTGTGCTCAGCCCAGCTGCTTTGGGGCTCTTTGCTCTCTAAGCCCACGTGCAATTGATGCTTCAGCCCCTAAAATACTGCACTCCCCCTTAGTGACTCTTCCCATCTGTCTGTCCTGAAGCCTTTTCTCTCTTTCCCTCCCCTCAACATGCAATTTAACCTTAAATAATAATTGTGATTTGAAATATAATGACTAACTTGTGTACAACTTGGTCAATAATCCTGAGAGGTTTTGCATGACAGAGACAACTTCTGAGCCACAAAGACTGAGGTTTCTGAGGCAGCATTGGTATCTGAATACAAACCTTTCATTAATTTTAATAAAGACCAGAAATCCATGTGCACATCTCCAAAAGTACTTCAGAATACTTAACTGTTGCTGTGTGAACAGTCCTGTCCCCCCTTTGCTGCCACTGTCCCCTGAGCTGATGCTGCTTTTCTGGGGGGGTGGAATAGCAAATGTCACAACAAGGTTTGCTCCTCTATGCCAAAGGGACCCTGTGACGTGGATTTGTTAAGTGGCTTTGCTGTCCCTACCAAACAGGAGAGATGCAAACGTGACTTCTGGGTGCTTCAGGCATCAGCTTTGCCTTGGGAATTGACCCTAAGCTGAAGCCAAAGCACAGGGAGATGTTGCTGCTGCTAATGCAGGTCTGGAGTCTTTGTGTGCAGGCAATAAATATCCCCCCACTACAGATGCTGCCTCCTTGCTGCTTGTCCACCTGCACTGTGAAAAATAACTCGGGAGATGTGGAATTTCAGAGCTGGGCAAAGAGTTCGGGATGAATTATTTACATGTTGAAAGTTTTTCGCCTTAGGTCAACCAAAGGTATTTGTGAATCTTGCCCAACTCTAAGTACTTCTCAGCTGGAGAAGGAAAAGTTGAAGCCAGTCCAGGACGTTCCCTGCAGCCTTTGCACACTGAAGTGTTACCTTTGCTCATTTCGGGATTTTGCTGAAACGAACTTTGAAAATTGAGCAGAAAGTTTTGGCTCGTCGTGAAATCCTTGGGGGTTTTTGGTACCCAGAGTGTTGTCTGTTCTTAGCACCAAGAATAGCCTGGCTGTGCCACGGACTTGGTGCAAACCAGTAGGAATGTTTTCCATTGGCATTTCCATGTTTCTGAAGGAGGAGCAGTTTATCCTATAGGATAAACTGATTGCTATGATCTTGAAACTAGTTCCCCAGAACTTCTCATTCCACCTTTTGCACCAAAGAAATAAACCCTGGCAAGGTTCTGCCAAGTCCTAGAGCAGGTGAAACCACGTAAACATGAGATAACTTTGGCAATGAAACAGAACTAACTACGTTTTAAACTCTGTATTCAGTAGAGTTAATATTTGTAGGTGACTTAATATAACCCTAATTTTTCTGGCAACGACTTAAAGGAAGCCTGTTTTGTTAATATTTGAATGAATTACAACAACACTCTAAAATTGCCTGACACTTTCTCTGGTTTTCTGTACTGAGGGATTCAAACAGCAGGGGAATATTTTGGGGGGGGAGGGGGGGAGGGATATGAGTGGGTTTATATTTTTGGAGCCTTCATTGAAATCCCAAAGCCAGACCCTTTGACTGGTGTAATTTGTCACAACTAAATTTAGCTTGGACTTCAAATCTCAGCTGTTGAATCTGCCCCGCTGTGTGGGGGTTTCAGAGACAGAATAACCATTCATCTTTTTGAAGATGAAGGGACTGCAAAGCCTTCCCAAAATGACAATAAACAGATTGAGAGGTTGGGAGCCGTTTCACATCCAGCTTGGCTCAACTCTCACGGCCCAGCCTGGGTTAAGGAGATACTAAAATGAGGTTGTGTAGACTCAGCCATAGATTGTAGGGAACAAAGTCTCACAAAGGTTATCTTGTTCTTTCCGCTTCTCTTTGGAATGCCAGCGGCAGCATCTGAAGATGTCCTGCTCCAAAGGCATTTTTGATCAAAAGCTCAACAATTAGGCCCATTACAGTATTGATTGAGGCTCGGGACTGAAGTGGCCGTTGTTGGGTTTCGAGGCACAGTGTGACTGTCCCTTTCTGCCGTGAGCTCCAAAGCAGAGCAGATTTAGGAGCGCCAGGACCGGCCCTTCTGCAGCAGAAATACCAGAAGAGAGACAAACAGCCCCGGGCGATGAGCTGCCAAGGAGGGGAGGCAGAAACATCCTTCTTTAGTCGTGCCAAAACGCCGGAGACCTTGAGTGATGCTGCTGAGAGCAAGGCAGGGGCTCAGCACTGCCAGCCCAGGGTGGATATGGCTCATGGTCACCCCACCGTGTCACATCAGCCACGGCACAGCTGGATCACACAACTGTGGAATGGTTGGGCTGGGAAGGGACCTTAAAGCCCATCCTGTTCCACCCCTTGCCGTGGGCAGGGACACCTCCCACTAGAACAAGGTTTCTCCAAGCCCTGTCCAACCTGGGTTTGGTCATTTAGTCCAACCCTCCTGGATACTTGATTTTCCCTGTGAAGAGGAAACGAGATGAGCTTTAAGGCCCCTTCCAACCCCAACCATTCCATGACTCCCTGGCTGTGCTTAATTATTCACCAAGACACAAGGGAGCACCCATGACTCAAGCTTGGATTATTCATTAGGAGCTGGGAGCCTTTTTGGTCCTGCTGGGTCTGCCCTCACCTCCCAGCAGGTGCCACTTTCAGGGTGGGGAGTGGCTGCAGGTGCAAGGACAGGCAGAAAATCTTGGCAAAATGAGAAATTTTCTAGTCCCCATTCATAGAAAATAGAGGAGGGATCTCAAGATACTTTCTTTTGCCTGAAAACTTAACTGAAGTCTGCTGAAGTCATGAAATCTTAAGGTAGGACCATGAAATAGTCCTTTGGGGCATTTTGCTGCCCCCCTTTTTTTTTTCTTTTTGTTTTTTTTTTTTTTTTCTCTTTTTTTTCTTTTTTTTTTTCTTTTTTTTTTTTTCTCCAGACAATGTTTTAATCCTTTCTAGTTCATGGCAAGTTCAGCATCAACTGCTACACTAACAAGAGACAGTCCTTTATAATTAAAGACAGGTTCATATTTTTGCTCTTTAAGGATGGAATTAGATTTCTGGGAGAAGAGCAAAGCTTTCTAGTGATTTTATTCTCAAGATGTTTATGGAGCAACCTAGAATTCTACGGAATTGTTGAAGTCACATGAGTACTTGAAAATACCCCTAAGCAAGCTGGTACTTCCTTGGGGATTGAATTATTATCTTTAGTTTTCTGTTTATTTTCAAAATTACCAAATACCTTTATCACCCTGTGTCCTTCAAGGAAAAATACGGTGTCCTGCATTTCTAAAATGGAAAGTTGAATTGGGGGGATACCCCTGGCTGTCTTTCCCCACCTTCTTCCCTTCTCCTCTGGTCTGTGCTGCTCCCAGAGCTCCATTAGGGTGTCACACCCCCCTGTATATCCTTAAAACTGCAGTTTTAGGAACTCCATACACAGCAGAGGAGTTGTATTGGCGAGCAATGCTGGCAGCATTAGTAGCTCTTTCCTTCCCAGCTCCAGTGATGGGAAGGAGCTTTTTTCCCCCACTTGGATTAGGAAAAAAACCTGAGCAAACAGATGGACTCTGCAGCATTTCCAGAGGTCAGGGAGCAGGGACAGGAGCCTCACAGGGGGCATCCCATGTCCCCCTCCTGTTTCTCCCAGGCACAGAGAGCGCTGCTGCTCTCCCACTGCTGCTGACAGGGGTCTGCACGGACAGGGACCTGAGCCTGGAGAAGGATTACACAGGGGAAAGATCCTGGAGCTTGCCCGTGAGCCCTCTGCCAGCTGTGGAAGGTGGATGCCCAGAGAGCCCCTGGACCTCTCCACCTCTCTGCCTCCTCTTGTCCTCACCTGGCACAAAAGAAGCCCAACAAAAGCAGAGGTTCAGAATTGCCCCTTTTTTTTTTTAAAGCAAACCAGTCTAATTTGTGCTGAGTGAGCAGCAACTCCCTAATGTGGAGCAGGGAGAGAGGAATGTGCAAAGGGCAAGGATGAGCTCCATGCTTGTGTCCACAGTAAATGAAGGTGTGGTGAAGCCAAGAGCCCTGTCACAGGCTCTGCAGGAGCTGCAGTGACTCTGCAGCTCTCTGGCTTTGTGGAATCCTTGCTGTCCCCACCACTGGAGCTTCTCCCCCTTGTGTCTACAGCAGCTTGGATTTTTTTGTGGTGGTGGAATGAATTCTAGCATTATATTTTAGTGGCTTTGTTTTCTCCTTTGCTGGTGTTCTTCAAATATCCTGGTTATTTGAGGAAGGTTTTCTCTGGGCCAGTGAGTCAAAGCTAGAGCTATCAGCTTCAATCAGGCCCTTTCCAAAAATAAATAGATTTGTGAGAACTTGTTCCCTTCAGCACATGGCTGATGTGTGTAAAGCCTGCCGGACTGATGTTAAAGCAGGGAATAATCACTGTGACATGATACCTCACTGGCCTGAGAAGGTCATAATGTGTGTTGCTTTTGCTCAGTGCGCCAAAAAGCAAAGGTGCCATGCAGAGCTGGCTCAGCTTGTCCAAGTCCTCGGTCACTCCTGAGCTTGCAGCCTCCATAAGGAAGGGAAGCGAGGTGGGATGTGAAATGTGTGGCTTGTGTGAGCTGGGCTTGGTGTCCCCTCGGGGCTCTTTTTTCCCCCCTTTTCTTAAAAATCTCAACCGTGGAGTCTCAAGTGCCGGGAGTGTTTTCTTTGCACTTGTCCAGCTCGAGCACAAAGAGGCCCCAGTTGGGTGCCTGCAGTTTCTATGACACGTTGAATAATAGAAGGAGCTTGGACATGATGAGGCTTCTTTTGGTGCAATACAGCGGGGATGTACTTTGCTGTATGCACAAACACATCCTAAGGAAATTAATAACCTCTGATGGTGTGTGTAATGTTAAAAGGATGTTAAATAAGAAATAAATCTATTGCAATTCGAATTAAGCGGGGAAAGGATGTAAGTAGCAGCAAAAAAGTTGACACAAGGATACAGAAGCGAGGAAGAGGCATCTGTTAAAACAACCCTGGCTATTGCAAGTCCAGGAAGAAGGTGCAAGGTCTATTTTGAGCCTCCAAAATCCATTGTGAATATCTCTTGCCATGCTCATCTCGCCACGTGAGCTCTGAACTCTAGTAAATCCCTGGCAGTTCATGTTCTGGAGGAGTCCTGCAGATCCTGCAGCTGCCAAGGAAACACTTGGGAAGGGTCAGGCTGGAAGGCAGACAGGGAGGGACCCTCTGAGAGTGCGAGGCGAGCCCTGGGATCTGGGCTGAGCTGTCAGAGAGCCATTTCCAAGCGTGCTGGGATGCCTCAGAGAGGAAGAGTGGGAAATGCTGTTAGTTTTGCCACCAGGCTGTGGTTGAGAGGATCAGACAGCCCAGGGCACATCCAGCATGGGAGGTCCAGCAGCAGCACCATGGGCTGGCAGCCCAAGGCACAGACTGTGGAAAATTGGGCTGGATTTGCTGCTTTGTGTCAAAGTCTCTTTCATTGCAGTGCCTGTGTTTGTCTGGTGGCTAAAGGGAGCAGGGATCTTCCAACCCCAGCCAAGGCATTTCTCAGGGCAGTTGTTGTCCGTGCCCTCATGTCAAACCAGGGGAGAATCCAGTTGCTTTGGAGGTAATTTTTAAGGAGGAGAAATGACAGTCACTAAGTTTTTGTGCCTGTTGCATGTAAGAGAAAAAGGAGGAATCCCAAGTCATAAGGTTGATAAAATGATGCTCAGCGTTTGCCAATCAATGTTGTGCAATCAGGAGGAAAAAAATAAGTGATGAATAGAAAAGTTGGGCAACACGATAGGACAGCTAATTAGCCTTTTTGGCCTAGGAAACTCCTATGAATAGGAGAATTTCTGGATGGTTCTGGGTGCAGATGTGGCGTGCTTTTGGGAGCAAGGGGGTTTGTTCTGGAATCGTAAGTAGAGCTACAAAAGTGAAAGCACCTTGACTCAGTCATTTTCGCAATCTTTGGCCGCCTCCATCTGTGTTTACAAACTGAGATTAAGAGCTTTATTTCCGTTGCGTTAATGAAAGCTGGGGTTTAAGAGTCTTACAACTAACAAAAGACCCAAAAGCCCTTTGTCAAATGCAGGTCTGTGTTCAGCATGACTTCAGTGTGGGCTGTTGCTCTCCTTTCCCCTCCTGGCTTTCTTCCCAATGGAAAATGGGGTCTACTCACCCAAAGCCTTGCACCAAATATTTCTTTCCCGTTTTCCATGATACTTAAAAGCAAGTTGGGCAGGATGTCAATGTGTTCCACCCCTTTAGTTTATTTAAAACTCATCTCACTCAGGTTTCAGTCAAGCTTAGCAGAAACTCACCCCTTGGGACAGGATCATGGCGTGGTAACCTTGGGGGTTTCAGCAGAGCTTTGCTCGTTGGACTTTTCGCTGGATTCAGTGACCTAGTTCCTCAGGTTCCCTGTCTGATGAAAGGAGAGTGAAGGACACTTGAAAGGGAGATCTTTGAAACTTGACTGATTATCTGAACTGTTTGAATTGGCTTCTCCTTGTTTCTTACCTTCTCTTGCCCTTTGTGAGTCCACTCTGGAAAAGGACTGTGCAAACAGAAAATAATATTATTTTTAAAAAAAAAGTCTTTTTATAGTTGAGCTGGAAGGATTAATGGTAAATTCTTGTAGAGTCAGCACTGTAACAGTTCTGGTTACTGAGCAACAAGCCCTGAGCTGGTCAGGCACCTCTTCCTTGTCTATCCTGGACACTGCACAAGGCTCATCCAAATGCACCCTTCATTTCATGTCCCAGGGCAGCCTGTTGTACTCCAGACACACCAAAACCTTCAGGAGCCTTACTTTTAAATAAACTCCCAAACTTTGTAACTTGAAGCATTAAATCATGATTGTGAAATCTCATTTGAAAAAGGTGATCAAGGCAGTGGGCATAGCAAGGGCTGGGAAAGTGGAATAAAGCTCCAGCCTGGTCCTGGAATCAAAGGCCAGTTTCCAGGCATTTGTATCCCAGAACGGGAGCAGGTGGTGTCAGGAGAGGAGTTCTGATGGAGCAGTGGCTCCGAGAGCTGCTGCCAGCAGCAGGGCATGGCAGAGCTACGGGCAGGACATGCTCCACTGGCCTGTCCTGCTGCTCCACGCAGGTACCAGGGACTTCCCTGAGCCTCCCAACTGCTCTTCCTGCTGGGATCTGGGAGGTCTTGTGCTGGTGTATAGCGGAGAAAAGCATGGCAATACCAGATTCCAGGTGGCCCAAGGTCATGCTCACAATGTCATGAGATAACAGGTTGGGAGCTGCATTTCTCTGCCTTCTGTCCTGTAACTTTGTTTCGTCTTCTCAAATCTGACTCTTCCATTTTTCTTTCTAAAAATACAACTTGCTGCCAACACTTTTTTTTTTCCCCCTTCTGAAATGAGAAAAGGATATTCACAGTCCAAGGGTTTTCGGAAACCTCTACTACTGCACACACCTAAGAGTTAGGTGACCTTCTGATCCTCAGCCCCTGCCCTGCCACTGCTGCTCCCTGTTTGAGAAGATGCAAGGGCTAAATTGAATTTGTTGATGCTCTGCATCACCACAGGCTGTTCCCAAACCCTGCACCCCACTGCTCTGCTGGCTTGGGCTCTGTGGGACAGGGGACACTGTTAGAAATCTCCTTTCTCTTTCAGGTGGCTGCTCGAAGGCTGCCCTTGTAATGCTGAGACACATTCACAGTCATGCAGAGATATCTGTGCCTCTTCCTCACCAGCTTGTTTAATATCTGGTGATTATGTTTTGTTAGAATCACAGAATTATCTCAAGCTGGAAGGGACCCACAAGGATCATCCAGTCCAACTCCTGGCCCTGCACAGACACCCCAACAATCCCACCCTAAGAGGGTGTCCAAAGGCTCCTGGAGCTCTGGCAGCCTTGGGACTGTGCCCACTGCCCTGGGGAGCCTGGTCAGTGCCCACCACCCTCTGGGAGGAGAACCTTTGCCTGATATCCCACCTAACTCTGCCCTGGGGAGCCTGGTCAGTGCCCCCCACCATCCTCTGGGAGAAGATCCTTTTCCTGATATCCCACCAAACTCTGCCCTGGGGAGCCTGGTCAGTGCTCACCACCCTCTGGGAGAAGATCCTTTTCCTGATATCCCACCTAACCCTGCCCTGGCACAGCTCCAGCCGTTCCCTGGGGTGGTCCTGGTGCCACAGCAGCCCCCAGAGACCCTTCCCCTCCCTTGGAGAGCACCGTGTTTGCCAAGGCTGGGCTCTCCCGCTCCTCCCGAGGGGCTGGAGGGCAGAGCAGCCCCAAGGCCCCCCCACAGCACCTACCCAGGGACAGGGACCATCCCACGGGATCACAGAAAGGTTTGGGTTGGAAGGGACCTCTGGAGATGCTCCAGTCCAACCCCCCTGCCAGGGCAGGGTCACCCAGAGCAGGTGAATCCCTCTCAGGGACTTACAGGTACCGGTGACCTCAGTTCTTGTCACATCCCTGTTCACCCAGGTATTTTGTCACACCTCTGTTCAACCAGGTATTTTGTCACAACTAGCAACACAGCAGGCAGGATTTCCCTCCCCAGACTGCTCTTCCTTGCTTTTCTCCTCTGCCTGATGTCTGGAAATACTGCTGTGCTTCCCTCAGACTGCACTGGGAAATCTGAGATGTTGGCTGATGTGGGGAAGGCAACCAAAGCTGGCAGGACTGGTTGGTTGTGGTTCATGTAGTCCGTGTTCTGTGGTGTGTTGCCAGCAACATGCTCTCCCTGCCATGTTATTTACATTTGTGCTCAGTGGGTTCTCCTCTGGCTCCAAGAACAAAAGCATGTTGGTATGGATGGGTGACAATGCATAGCTTTGTTATTAAAATTGGGACTTTTCCTGCTAGGACTTTTGCATTGGAAATAGCATCCAGTGATTAATCTCCTGCTGGCTTTGTTCTTTTTATGACCAAGGGATTGGCTCTTGGAGGACTTCCTGCTTTTTTGGAGGGGCTTTGCAAGGTTGATTAATCTGTAGTAATAGTGGCTGGAGTCACCAGGGTTTCTATAGTGACCAGATGGAGATAAGAAAGTAGTTGCTGAAGATGCTGGATGCCAAAATTGCAAACTGTGTTTAAACAGACCAGCCAAGCAAAAGAGATCTGTGGCTCCGCAGTCAGCTTGGACCTGAACGTCCTCTTTGTTTGGCTGAACAAAACCCAGATAAACAAAACACTGAAGGCAATTAGCTTTGTTTGCTTGCCTTTGTCCTCTCTTCTTCCAAATCATTGTAAAATTAGGAATAATGCCAGTGAATTCTGTAGCTATTCGGTGGACAAAAGCTGGTGCACAGGAGATGAGAAACAAATAAGTATAATACTGGTGTTTTCAATAACCAGCCTGCTCAGTTTTAGCCTTTACTCCGTTTGCTTTCTCTGTTCCAGATTTAAGGAGATTTATTTGATAACTCTTGTAAATGAGAGCACCAAGCACTGTTGTAACCACGGATCTGGGTGTTGGTACCACACTTCTGGGAAGGTCTCTGCTTGCTGGTCTCCTTTCTTGAGGAGTTTCACATCAGCCTCTCGGTTGTGTCTGGGGTTGTGGATGTCACCTGTGACTCAGAGTGTCAGCAAGGGGATGCTGAGCACTGGGCTGTGAGGTTAAGTGATAAATTTCCTGGATATATGTGCTGTGAAATTCACTATGGAAAAGGTTTCCTTCCAACCTCCCCCTTGTTACAAAAGCTTTTTGTCTACCCTGTGCACTGGCTGAGGAACTGCTCCCATCAAAGCCCGTGACAGGAACACCCCAGCATGGAGCAGAGATGGAAACCCACCGGCTGCTGGGAGGGGACCAGTGCTGAGCAGTGCAGGTACCATCGTGCTGTCCAGCGCACAAAAGGCAAAGGCAGAGTCCCTTGATGGAAAAAAAATACAAGTGTGGGCAATTTCTGAGTGCTGGAGGCTCCCAAGCTGATGTAAAGCCTCCCTGAACTTGGTTATGCCATAACCACGACCCTCAAGCCCTGCACAGCCCCAGTCTGCCATGGAGGGCATCCAGCCTTGGTCGTTCCATCTTTCCTTGGTCTTTCTGATCTCTTTTCTGATCCCCACGGAGAGGGGCAGGGGACTGGGTGGGAGTGTCACATGGGTTCCCCCAGTCAACAGCTTACTCCTACAGGTCCTAAAAGCTTCGTTGTGGGTTTTTGCTTGAATACACTTGCTTTGATGGTCTAAATGAGGGTTTGTGGTCCAGCCTGTTGATTTTTGTAGTGCTGGAGCTGCTGCGCAGACAAGGTGCAAGGTGATGGTGTGCTGTGCCCTGGGTGGAACAGCCTTGCCCAGCCCCTCAAAAAACACCCTGTGGCTTTTGGGGACAGGGATGGGGAACTTCCCCTGCTGAGGAAAGGACAAGGAGAGAGGAGCCTGGGCTGCGTTGTTGCTGTGCTGTCCCCCCAGCTCCGTGTCAGCGTCTGCCTGTGACAATGACCTCGCTGTCGCCCCCCTCCCCTCGCCGGGCTGTCCCACGGTCGGGCGCGGGGTCCGAGGGTCGCTGGGTGAGTGGGACAAGCCCGTGAATCACCGACGGCTCTCAGCGCGCTCAGCCAGAGCCGCGCGGGGCTCCCTCCGAGGAAAGGATGCTCGGGAGCCTCCGGGGGCTCCCTGGGGACACGCCACCGTCCCGAGCCCTTTGAGCCTCGCCGCAGACACAGGGCCTTTGATGCGGGGAGTGCGCGCCGAGGGCAGCGAGCCGCCCACGGGCACCGTCCCTTCCCGCAGGCTGCGCCAGCACGGCCCGAGGGCGCCCAGGGCTGCCACGGGACGGGGCAATCCAAGCGTTCGCCGCCTCCCGGGAGTGTTGCACCTCTGGCTGCAAAAAGCCTTCCTTTCCTTCCCTCCTAAACCTCGTCCCGCGGGTGCGCGGCAGGATGGGGTGCCTGACAGGATGGGGTGCCCGACAGGACGGGATGCGCGGCAGGACGGGATGCGCGGCAAGACGGGATGCGCGGCAGGAGGGAGGGGATGCGCGGCAGGAGGGAGGGGATGCGCGGCAGGAGGGAGGGGATGCGCGGCAGGACGGGGTGCCCGACAGGATGGAGTGCCCGACAGGATGGNCAGGAGGGGGTGCGCGGCAGGAGGATATGCGCGGCAGGAGGGGGTGCCCGACAGGACGGGGTGCGCGGCAGGAGGGGAGGGGATGCGGGGCAGGACGGGATGCGCGGCAGGACGGGGTGCGCGGCAGGACGGGATGCGCGCCCGCGCTCCGACAGCAGCACAGGCGCACCAATGGAGCAGAACAGCCGAAACGGGAACTCTCCCAGGTGCTTTCCTGCAGAAAGATATCTGGAAGGGTCGCTTGTACAACTCTACCTTATGGGGGGTAAATCCCCCTAAGCAAACCGGGTCGGTGGGGTGACACCATCAGCCCCACAGTGTCCCCTCCAGGCTGGGACGGGAAGGGACCAGGGCATTTCTCTGTGCCTCACTGCTGTAAAAAAGCTGTTTGATGCCGGTTTTCTACCTTCACTTTGCGTGGTTATTTCTGGCCAAGGGAAAATTAAGCCTTCAGTGGGTGTTTGGTACATCAATAACTGTAATTAAGCTTTTGTGGTTCTCTTGCAAACTCTGGAATCTGTAATTTTCAGCAAAGTCCTCTGCTAGCATTGCTAAGAGGGAGAGGGTGGGTCTCTGTGGGACTAAAGAAAACAAATAAAAAGAAAATTAAAAATCAAGGCTATAAAATGCGAATCATTACCACCTACAAATATTTAAATTCAATGCTATTTCCCCTTTAAATGAGGAGGAAAATAGAAATCTTGGCATTTCTTGCTATCTTCTGGCTACTTTGAGGAAAATTTTACCCAGCAACTAGTCTATGAAGAATACAGAGAAACCTTATTTTCTGCACAAGGTCCCTTTGCTGATCATGTCCATAGGACAGGCAAGTTTTCCAATGCCTACCCAGTGCAGTGGCCAAGGGGAGGGAGGCTCTGGGGGTTTGTGGCACAGTGGGAATGGATTCCTGGGCTTGGCTTGCTTTGCTGCTCACTGTCATCAGATGGGACAAGTTACTAATGGCCTGGCTTTATTTTCTGAAGTTGGGGTGATAAGTCCAGCTCCCAGAGGTCAATGGGAATGTGTAAATGCTTCCTTGTGCAAAATTGCACCTTGATGTATCTGTGGCTTTCTGTACACCCAGCTGGGAATTAGGGAAAACTGCATGGGCGGGTGATGAATCAAGGACCACATTAATTACTGGGAAGTGCTTTTAGGATGTGATGATCAAAGGCACTTTAGGGGCATCAAAGTGTTTTTTGTGCTAACAACCTGTTCATCAGGTGTTGAATGGGGCTGGCTGGTTTGGGTGCTCTTTCCAGGAGGGCAAAGGTGAAAACCCACAGCAGTTAATGACTGAGGCTGTGTTGGCCCTTTAACAATGAGGAGTCAGGTGCAGGGTACCAGCCTTACACTGCAAATCCCGTACCTGCTCCCTGCCTGGGGCACATCCACGGAGGAGAATATTAACAAAGGGTTGTTGCTTACTCAGGCTTTTGAAGATGTAAAATATTAAATAGTCTCACTTGTTTCATTCCGCACATTAATGCAAATTTTCCAGTGAGTTTTGGTCTGGTTTGTGTGCTAATTGTGGGATTTGACAGTAGAAGAGCCACAGTTAGGGCTGCTTGGAGAAGACCATCTCAAGAGATGCAGGGCAATGGAATGAGATTAAAAGTTGATGTTTTTAAACTAAGCAAGAAATAGTTCAATCTCAGCTCATAATGAAGCAAAGTCAGAAAAAAGCAGTGTAACAGAAGCAGGGCAGGTGTACAGGCTGGCTATGAAGTGAAATGACACAGATAAAGCATAAAGTTTGTTTCTATATGGTGAGTTTGCCAGTGGAAAGGTTTGCTGATGACACACAAATAAGATGTTTCATATGAAGAAAGACTTGACTGTTTTCTGAGAAACTGGAGAGTAAACAGAGTTCCTTCCTCAGCTTTTGGAGTATAAAACTTGACCCTGAACTAACTCTGGTCAGTGACAAAGCTGGTCTTCAATCCCACTGGCTTTGGGGCAAGGACAAAAGGGAAAAGGGCATAAAATGTCTTGATTTGATCTCTAGAACAGTTCCTCTGTAACGATGCCACTGGATGAGGCACTTAAATGAGGACTTAACGCCTTGGCCACACTTCTGAAATACCACAGAATGGTTTGGAAGGGACCTTGAAGACCATCTCATTCCAACTCCCTGATATGGGCAGGGACACCTTCCACCAGACCAGGTTGCTCCAAGCCCCATCCAACCTGGCCTTGGACACTTTCAGATATGAATTCCTTTTTAAAAACAATAGTAATAGCGACTTAATTATGTAGGATTGAACAGTAGATACTTTGGATAGTATCTGAGAGGCTTCACACAGGATCTCCACGCTGGCAGGGCTGGAACAATGCTGATTAATTTGTTTATACTGTATCTAACTCACTGGAAGTTCCACTGCAAATTTGGCCCCATTAGAGCTGAGCAAGAGGGTGTTTAGTGGGAATGGAGATGGTCCAGCCCCTGCCATTCTGGAGCCGTGTCCATTCAATCCAGCAGCATGCAAGGGCTCCTGAGCTCTTGATCCTTGATGACAGATCCCACTGTGATGCTGCTTTGTTGCATTCTGTACGTTACAATCACATTTAAATTACAACAAAATTAAAAAGCAAACAAACAAACATCTCCCTAGCTCTTTAAATAAATAAGCAAACAAAGTCCCCTTCCATGAAATCCCATTTCAATCACTTCATTTTATTTCCCTCTTCTTGAGGGAGGAGGGGATTTATTTCACCAGTAGGTGTATAAATATTGACTTGATTTTTTTTTTTNNNTTGTCTTTTTTTTTTTTTTTTTTTTTTTTTTGAGAAACAGACACAACCAGGTCTCTTATGAGTTCTTACCTAAACATGGGTAAATACAGCCTTTCTGCAGTGGCTCCTGTTTGGAGAGCTTTACCAAATGCTATTGCTGTTGAAGTGGAGAGTGAGTGTGCAGATGTGGAGAAGCGTGTTTGCAGGAGGGGAAAAAAAAAAGTCTATTAGCTTTGAAGCAGATTTCTATACTCTGGGTTAACACACCGAGTATGTCAGAAGAGAGTTCTCTGTGGAAATGGGCTGTGTTTCTGCTTTATGTGTTAACAATTTGAGCAAAGTATGAAGAAATGGAGCATTGTTCTGCTCTAAGGGGCACAGATTGCGTTTCAGTCAGTGCAGATAAAGCATTAGGAACTGTCTGCTCTGCTCCAGGAGATGGAGTTGAATTGCATGTTTAATCAGCAGGGCTTTTTTTTTATACACAGGACTTTACAGCCAGATAAAACTGAACGATCCCTAATGAACTGTGCATCTGGAGGATGGCAGGTTGTGGTGAATATAAAAGCTGCTTGGGAAATAGATTTACACTTAGTCTTGCATGAGAGGCTGCTGCCAACTGCAGAGTCAAGTAATAACAGTCACTGGCAGTGCTTTACGGCTGAAGGTCTTAAACCTCTTTACACATAAGATGATCTGTATCACAAGCTTCACTCTAGAGACAATAAAATAATGGCACAAAAGCAGTGTTCCTTCAGGTTGCCCTGCAGGTCACTGGAGTAATGAAAACCAAACCTGAGCTCTGCTGAGATCCAGGTCAGCACATGAGGAGGTGACCCCTCTTCCCAGCTAAGCAGCCACAGCACTTTTCATCAGAGCAGTGATGAGCAACTGGTCACAGAACTAGCTGAGTGTAATTACTAAAGGAAAGGGTGTTGTTAGCAGCATGTTGTGCCTTAGATGAAGGTGAGCAATTCCCTGTTATGGCTGGGTTCTATCGTAAGGTTACTCTCGGATTACACAAACCGAATTGCAGGTGCTGTGGTGTTGATACCTCAGAACACAGCACAGCTCAGGCTTTTCCTTAACATACACATGTGTGTACATGCAGGGGGTGGCTCGTCCTTGTCACTGCTCAAAGAAGCTCTTTTGAGCGAGCCCAGCACAGGGTGGAGACTGAGTGATGCTTGTCTTGACTCTTCCTTCATTCTGCCCTAGACTTATCATTTCCACTTCAACTTCTTTCTGCAGGAATGACTTCCCTTTGACCAGTAAACTGCTCCCACAGGCCTGCCCAGCACCTGAACACAGGGTTATCTTCCTAAAGCACTTGGAAACAAAAATACATCTCGCTAAGACAGTACAAAGCTACCTTTTTGTTTTAAATAGCATCTTAGGAGTTGGTCATAACAAGTTGCTTTGATGTTTTCTAAGCTCTTTTTCCTTTCCTCTCCCCATTGAAACTATTCGGAATCTGACCCAGGCTTAGTTTCTGTCCTGCACAAAGCCTTTGTCCCAGGCATTTGCACTGTAACCTGCTGTCTCTTGAAGTTGAAGACCCAGATCTTGCACTGATTTCCATCTCCCTTTTGACCTTGAGGCTGGCTGGGTGAGCTCCAGCTGCCACCAGCACCATGCTCTTGCCCTCAAGCATGTTCATCCCCAGAGCAAACAGCATCCCTTCTGCAGAAGGACTTGGCGTGGCTCTGTTGTCAAAGCCTTCCAATGTTTGCTGCCTGCAGCTCCCAAGTCATTGTCCAGTGTGTTCAGAACAGGTCAGGCTCATTGCTCCTACATCAGTTCTGCACTGCATGTGAAGAGAGCCTGGCACAAGCACGGCCCCACACCGGCACCAGTGACACCAGTTTAAACAAACACATGCTACAAGTGAGCCTAAAAGCCCTAAGCATTGAGCACACGTGACTTGCAGAATTCAGACTTTAATTTTGTAACTCCCAAGGTGGCAGCTGTCCTTAATGTCCTGGGAAATGATCACCAGGCACTTTTACGTGCTGGTGTGATGTCCGTCTTTGCCAAAGGGGAAGGAGCTCTCAGGGTGGGGTTCTGTTTCATAAAGAAAAGATGTGCTGTTCCTTCAGAGAGATCACATTACCTGCACTCACCCAGGATAGCACGCAACCACCTCCATGAACCCACCAGGGCCCTCTGGCACATTGGTGGGAAAAGCACTTGTGCTTGCTCATGCATTACTGCCTTTAACTATCAAAGCTCCAGACTGGGAGAACTTCTCATGTGCAGCAACTCAGTGGGGATTTTGGTGGTGAATTATTTTCCCCCCATGGTAGAAGCTGTAAACTGACCTTGGTTTTCTGCTGTGTAGTTCAAATGTAGTCCAGCATTGCTACAGCCTGCTCTGGTGTTAGGAACTGCAGGACTCAGCTCAAAGTTGCCTGGTGGTGTTGACTCCCTTGTGTTTTCCAGTGGCATCGGTGAATGAATCGGTCCTAAACCAGGGGTAGAACAGATGGACAAACAGGGAAATAAAGGGATGTTTACAAAAACAGGCAGTCAGGATTTAGGAGCTGTAGTGTCTCCCTGTCCAAGCCTGTTGATGTGTTGCACTGTCGGGCTGCCATCAGCTGAACAACGGCCTCGCAGACACCCTGTAAAAAACTGTGGCTCTCTAAATATCTAAATGAATGAGTACAACAGAGCTGTAAGCAGCAGCCAGCATTTCCTTGGGAAGGGTGGGCTTGGACTTGTATCTCTGCATTGTGTTTCCTTCCATTCCGATGGAAAAAGGCTCCGTTTAATGATTAACAGCCATTCCTGGCTCTGGGCTGGCTGGGCAGCCCAGTGTGATATGGTGCAGTTGGGAAAGCACAGAAAGATCAGTCTCTGTGGCATCCCCACAGCACTGGTAGGGAGACAAAAGCCTTTAGTGTTCCCAAAAAGAATTTAAAACATTTTACATCAAACGGCTGCAAAAGTTCAAACATGTCACCGGTAGCCTGTGGCACAGGATGGGAATGGCTTGGTCAGGAAGGCTCTGGAGAGGGGGGCAGAAATAGCACTGGGCAGTAAGTCAGTTACATACATGGCTTTTGAGCTTTCTGTACATCTCCTCTATAATTAATACACTCCATAGTGTGCACTGGGAACAAGAAACATAACCCCCACCAGCCTCTGCATCACAGACAGCTGCCAAACAGCAAAGCCTAAAACCGGGAGCGCTGCACGCCCTGCGCCTCAGCAAAAGCCTCCTGACCTTACAGTGACGGTTGAAGCCAGAAAGATAAACCAAACAGGACTATTTGCTCACCAAATTCTGCCTTCATGAAGATCTTAGCTCTGCCGGGGATGGTGAGACTTCTCAGCAAGCAAACAAAGCTCTTCAGCAGGTTTCTGCTCGTGTCCAGGTCCCTACAGGGTAGGGAACGCTTTATTCCAGGGCTTGAACTCGTGCCAGTCATTCGAGTAGAGCTCGTGTGTGAGAAGTGCTGGTATGGCTGTGTTAAAGGCAGAACCTGAACAGGAAAGTTGTGTAGGGATTAGGAAATCCTATATGGGGAATTACATACCTGAGAGAGTACTGCAGCCAAGTGTGGAGCACTCAAAGGGAACAAGCAGGGATAGGAATGGTTGCTTTGGTGTAAATGTCTCAGTGCCATCCCAAGGGCCAGGGGTCAGTACCAGAGCCTGAGCCTGCAGCCCCCCAGGGGCTCTGGCTGCCAAGGGTGCTGGTGTTTGCAGGGTGGGTGCTGAGCCAGCCCTCAGCCAGACCTTCCCCAGAGCTGGAGATGGGCACAGCCAGCACCTCCTGCGCCACTGCCCGGGTCACTGTGACTGTGCGTGGGCTGGGGGGGGAGTCCCATTGCCGTGGATGGTTAAGCTGCAGCTCCTGCTGGGTGTACAGGTGTGGCTCCAGCCCTCCCCAGCAGTCCTGCTCCTTGTGGTCCCTGTTCTGGGGCTGTGGCTGCATCGCTGTGCCCTCCCACCATCACTGGGACCACCACCCTCCATGGCAGGGGCACTGCCCCAGGCTGGGCTCCCATTCCTTGTGGCTCCAGCAACTCTTAGCCAGGTACCAAGTTTAGATGATGCCCAGCCCAGGGGGAAGTGAAAGGCTCTTTATCCCACCTCTCCTTTGCGTGCTTGTTTGATCCCTCCCACTAGTTTTTCCTGTGCCGTGGGTTTCACTTCTGCCTCGTCATGCCACGGTTTTAAACCTGAATAGGGTTATTTATCTAAATATATCCAAACACATCCCTATAATTCCTTGTGAGTTCTGGGGGCAGTGAGTGATCTGGGATGCTTTTTGGACTCATGTAAAGGCAAAAATGTTTTGACCTGTAATTCAGCGTTGTCCTCCAGGCCAAGCCAAACTGGGAGGGCAAGGCCAGGTTAGTGTGTGGGATTCCTCTGGCCCTTGGAGCTGGGCACTGTGAGTCACACAGGGCACCCAGAGTCACTCAGGGCAGCTCTATCACTGCTCACCGTGGCTCTGAGATGCCTCCGTGCTCAGTTTTCCAGCAGGAGCAAAGAGGCAAAATTATATTAATAAAAGCCTTGATGTTTTAACCAACCTACGGCTCCTGAGGAGAGGTGGGTACTGGTTCTTCTGGAAACTGGCTAAATACAGCTGAGTATTTAAAATGCTGTATTTATTCGTGCTGTAATGACATGCTGCTTTTTTGGAGAGGTGTGTTTCATCAAAAGCAAGTGTTCTGTTCCCTGTTCGTTGTGTGGTGGAGTTCCTCCTCCCCTGTACTTTTCTGATTTTGGCTAATTAAACTATAGCAGTCAATTCCCATTCCTTTTTTCTTTTTTTTTCCCCCTTTTTTTATTTTGCTGCTGTGCTGATTTACTTCAATTTATTTAGTGTTTTAAAATGGCTCCTATTTAAATTTGGATGGGAAGAAAAATAAATCTGCTAAATATATTTCTATTCAGATCATATGTTGTGGCTTTTCTCTTTTTGAAGAATGAGGTCTAATTTTTGAACCTGAATTCACTTGGCACTAGTCTTGGCTTCAGCAATGTTGGGTTTCCTTTTGTTTCAAACTAATTCCCTTTTTCCTACTGCTGGGCTACATTTATGTCTCCATGCTAGCCAAGCTTTTATGCATGTGTTTGGTTTTCATCTGAACAAAGTAAAGTATGTGCAGAGGATTTGAGGACGGGGCTGTGTCAGTGAGTTTTATGGTGGTCTTTGGTGCCGTGATGTGGACCTGAAGCATCACCAGCCCTTTCCCAGCTACCTGTTTACAACCCGTTTGGATAAGTCTTTGCAAAAAGATGCAGCACATCATTTTCCATTCCTTTTTGTCCCTCTCTCTGGGAAGCCAGGCCTTATTCTTTTCTGGTTAGAGTGGGGTTTCTTGGTTTTTTTGAGAGAAAGGATGTTTACTCAGCATTTACTGCATCAAGAAGAGGTAGAAAAGAGCAGAAGGTTGTGAGGTGTGTATTCAACAGCAGAGGAATTAACATGTTTCTTTGTAAAGTGTCTTTTAATAGATTAAAGGTTTATCTTAAACGCTTTGGTTTGGCTAGAATATATTTCTTAGCAAGGAATGTGTGACTGAGAAACATGGAAAAAGCAGCTGGGGAAAAAAATAGCTAAGAAAACTAGAGATTTTATGGCATTTCTGACAAGCTATGTCATTGCCTGTTGTCCCTAAAGTCCCAGTCCTCAAAGCTGGGCTGGATGGATCATCTGAGCTCCTGGGCCTTAGGAGGATTTTGAGACAGGTTTGTCTGTGAATTGGAGTTTCTTACAAGTATCTGGATGTGTAACTCAGCTGTACCCTTCTGGGAAGGTTTTCTGGAGAACACGGGACTGTGAGGCTGTTAGTTTTCTACCCCACTTACAACACTGGTTGTTTCAATTTATTTTTTTTTTTATTGTTACTTAAAGCTTTCTCTGTTATAGCAACCATGGAAGCAGAATGTAAATGCTTCAGAGCAAAGGTATGAATAAAATCCTCTGCCTATAGAAACTGGGATATGCAAAACCACAGTCCCAGCAAGCAACCACAACTTAAGTCAAATATATGTCTTAAAGGAGAGAAGTCCTTACCATGCGTGGTAACAGATGTTGTGCAGGGGATCTGATTTATGATGCAAACCTTGAGTCTTGGCCACATTCTGAGGTCAGGTTTTTGAGTAAAACCTGCATTGCTGAGTCAGACCACCAGGTCCTTGAATTTTCTACTCTGAACATAACATAACATCGTTTCCCTCTCACCTCAGGTTCAGGTACTCGGTGGTTCAATGTGCAGATGTATTTTTTCCATGGGGAGTGTGTAACTTTAGTGTTCATACCCAACTTTGGGGGGTTTTAGTCCTTCCTGTCTCAGGGGATAATGTGGGAAGGCACAAGACACCTTTGCAGAGCAAGCCCGTGAGGTGGCTCAGCTTCGATGTGCCAGCGTCCGGGACCTGTGCTGGCTGCTCAGGAGCTGTGCTGGCTGCTCGGGACCTGTGCTGGCTGCTCAGGAGCTGTGCTGGCTGCTCGGGACCTGTGCTGGCTGCTCAGGAGCTGTGCTGGCTGCTCGGGACCTGTGCTGGCTGCTCAGGAGCTGTGCTGGCTGCTCGGGACCTGTGCTGGCTGCTCAGGAGCTGTGCTGGCTGCTCGGGACCTGTGCTGGCTGCTCAGGAGCTGTGCTGGCTGCTCGGGACCTGTGCTGGCTGCTCAGGAGCTGTGCTGGCTGCTCGGGACCTGTGCTGGCTGCTCAGGAGCTGTGCTGGCTGCTCGGGACCTGTGCTGGCTGCTCAGGAGCTGTGCTGGCTGCTCGGGACCTGTGCTGGCTGCTCAGGAGCTGTGCTGGCTGCTCGGGACCTGTGCTGGCTGCTCAGGAGCTGTGCTGGCTGCTCGGGACCTGTGCTGGCTGCTCAGGAGCTGTGCTGGCTGCTCGGGACCTGTGCTGGCTGCTCAGGAGCTGTGCTGGCTGCTCGGGACCTGTGCTGGCTGCTCAGGAGCTGTGCTGGCTGCTCGGGACCTGTGCTGGCTGCTCAGGAGCTGTGCTGGCTGCTCGGGACCTGTGCTGGCTGCTCAGCACCCCGCGGGAGCTGCGCTGTGCCCCTGTGCCCTCGCCCTGCGGATCTCCCCGCAGTTGCTCACCCGCGCCCGTCCCGTCCCGTGCCTCCTCCAGCCCCCTCCCCTGCCCGTGGGGTGCCCGGGGTGCCCCCCTGCCCGCCGAGCCGCGCAGATCCTGCCCCTCGGAGGCTGGATCTCTGCTCATTAGCTGCTGTTTGCTGAAACCGGATACCTGGGGCACCCCCGCCAGCGCGGAGTCCCCAGGCTTGCAGCTATTTAAAAGGACAAGGGCAGGCTCCGAACTTCCACCTCTTTCACATCCATGTCCCTCCCAGCGCCCGCTCCCCGGCGCTCTGCTCTCCTGGATCCCCGCAGCATCCATGAGCCACGAGCGGAGCGACGGCCCGTGGGGGACCTGCCCGCGCCAGCCCCGGGGAAGGATTATCTGCTGAATTTGGGGGGGTCCCAGAGAGCCCCGGCCGCCTCTCCCGGGCTCCCGGTGCAGGGGACACCTTGAGACTGAAGGGGGAAAGAGGGAGGAAGGGACTTTGGGGGTCGTTTGAGGTGTTTTTCTCCCCCTTCTTTTTTTTTTTTTTTTTTTTTCCTTCTTTTTTTTATAAGTATTATTTTTTAAGAAGCAGCAAATTGCCGCGAGCTGCCGGGACAAATGACTGGCCATGGGGCTGCGAGGAGATGCTGCTCAGCCTCTCGGCTCGCTGCAGAGTAAGTGCCCAAGGCAGAGGCGCTGTGAGGGGGAAGGGAGCAGGGCAGGGGGCAGCCAGGGCTGCAGGGAGGAGGTGGGAGGGCTCGGAGTCCTGGGCTGC
>VWZG01005844.1:103427-251885 GCA_013396735.1 Grallaria varia | reverse complement strand
TTTTGGTTTCCTTTCTTAATTATTTATTTATTTTGTATTATTTTTTGTAAGTGCTTCGCTATTACAGAGGAGGGCAGCAGAGAGAGGGAGTAAGGACACCCTTAAATAATTTTCATTTCTCCAAATCTGCCTTTTCCTCTTCTCTCTAAGTCCAGAGGAGAGATCCTTGGGGGGGTGGGAGGCACATCTGCACTACAAATAAAAATCATAATTACAACCACCAACAAACAACAAAAAAAAGTAACAGCTAAGAACAAACACTTGAAATCAAGGACTTTGGGAGTCAGAGATCACAGAAATTGTACTATCATTAAGGAGAGGAGGAAAAAAAAAAAAAGAGGCAAGAAATCCAGCGACCATGGGCCAGCCTGGCTTCCTAGCGTGTACTTTGTGTTCTCTCTCCTTTTTCCCAAGGTAATTGCAGTCTGCCGAGAGGGAGTTAAATGGGATTAAAAGATCTGTGTAAGCAAAAGGACCCAGAAGAGAAGGAGGAAGGAGTGAGCCGTCCGGGCCAGGGGTGTCTGTGACACAGCCGAGCCCCTTAGCGAGGCAGAGAGCCGAGCTCCTGCGAAGGATGTCCCCACAAACCGGCCTGTCCCCCGCTTTCTGATGGATTGCCGCAAAAATTGCCCGAAAGAGACAATGCACTAAACGTGATGGAGCCGGAATCAGAGCCGGTCTCCAGACTCAGAGCTACAGCGGCAGGCAGGGGGTGAGTACAAACTCCGCTTCTCCCGGCGCTGGGGAAGGGCATCCCGGGCGGGCTGGGGGTGCCGGGGAGCCGCGGGATCCCGGCAATGGGCTGGGGGAAGACATTCCTCGGCCAGGGGATGATGTGAAAACTCCCTGGCTGGAGAGGAGAAGGGGCTGGGAGCGGGGAGGCCACGCTGCGGAGCGGCAGAGCGGGGCACGGGGCTGCGGTGTGCGGGAAGGGGTGAGAGCAGCGATAGGGGCCGGGACGAGCCTCCCCCCCCCGACCCCCATTCCCACGCCCCGGCGAGGGGGGCTCGCAGGCCGGGGGCTGCCCCGCGGGGTGGGCACCCGTGTGTCCCCCACGCGAGATGCGGGAGCGGGCGCTCCGCTGTCCCCCAGCCCCTCCTGGCAGCGGGGGGGTGCTGTCCCTCGCCCTGTCCCGCGGGCTTTGGGCACGCGGGTACCTGGATGTCGCCGCCGCGGTCCTGCGGGAGGTGGGAGAGCCCGGCAGGGCTGCGACACGGCGGAGGTGCGCGGTGGCAGCTCCTCATGTGCTCGGCACACACGAAACGCTGCTCCCTCTCCAGCCGTGCGTGTATGAAAAAAATTCCAGCCTACACCCTGCCCGTCCCTTTCTCCCACCGCCGGGAGCGGCTTTTACTATTTTCATTCTTAAACGCGTTGTTGTTGTTGTTGTTATTTTCCCGGGGGCCAGCAAAGGGTTAATCCCGCTGGCTGCGTTGTCGGATGTACTGATGATTTACCGACACTCCCTTGGAAAGGCTGGGATTCTTCTGCCTGGCAGTTTGAAAAAGTTGTGTACAGGATCCCTCTGCTCGGCTGGGCTGGGAGATGGGGGGGAAAGGGGGAAGGGGCCGAGGGGATTTGGGGGCGCCCCCCGCCCTCGTCCGCCCCCAGGGTCACCCCGCTCCCGCCCCCTTTGGAGAGCCGGGCGCTGGATGAACGTGCAGTTCCCTTCGGAGGCTCAGTCTGCGTGTGGAGTTACACGGAGAGCCCAGAGCACTTCCCAGGGGCTGCCGCCGCTCTCCTTGACAAGTTTTCTGTGTGTTTAGACACTCGCAAGGACTGGATTTCGGTGCTTGAGAGCGTTGGGAGGTGTTTGTGCGCAGACGTGGCTGCGGTGTGTCTGGAGATGCTGGTAACTGCAGCGTCTCCCACTTAACGCCCTTTTCGTGCCGGGCATGGTGTGGGTGAACCGCCCGGGCCGGGCTGAAGGGTGGCTGATGTCGGGAAGGCAGAAGTCGAAAGGGGAACAGAGATAAAGGTTCCTTTGAAAAGCCCGGGAGCGGCGTCCTACGGCGAGGGGACGGGGCTGGGGAGGCGCTTGGGACGAGGCTCGGGCGCTGCCAGAGCCACCGGCGGCTCAGCCTGGGGCAGGGGGTGACCGCGAGCACGGACAGGGAGATCCTGCCCCGCATCCCGCCCGAGTGAGGCCCGGGGCAAGGCAGACCTAGCCCGGGACAGGTTTCGGAAGGAGGGTCCCAGGAGAAGGCTGCGTGCCGGAGCTCTGTGCCTGCTTCTGCATCGGGGTGTCTGTCCCCGGCTGTCCCAGCACGGTGCGGGGTCCGAGCGCTGCGGTGCCTTGGGCGGTCCGGCCCTGGTGTGTCCTTGGTCCGTCCTGCTGCCTCGGGAGATGAATGCCTTTTGTTCCAGGGGCTCCCCCGGCCTGTCCCTCCCGCGTGCTGCTCCGGTCACTCCTCAGCAGAGGTCGCTTGCTGCCCTTCGCATCATCTCCCGAAGGGGTTTTGTTGGTGCTGGGTTTTGATTTGCTTGTTAGAGCGATGCGCGTCCCACCGTCCCCACGCCTTGATGGTCCCATTGAGGCCATCAGTCTTGGTGAGGGTCCTCCGAGCCCCGGAGCTGGCCAGGCCACCCTTGTGCTGCTGAGTCTTCCTCGGGGTGGCCGAGGGCTGTGCTGCCTGAAGGGAATGTTCTGGTGCATTCCCACGTGGCGCTGGGGGTCCCTGCTCATCCCGGCCCTCCTGCAGCATCCCCTGGAGAAGGGCTGGCAGCTGAGGAGCCTCCGGACGTGCGGGAGCCCCGCGGGTGGGAGTGGGAGGGTTGGCTCACCGGGAAAGGAGAGCAGAGCGTGCTTTTGAAGCCTTGCCCTGGCTCGAGCTGCCAAAGCTTGTAAAACCAGAAGAACGCAAAGTTTCACGGGCTCTGCAAGCTTAACGTGCCCCTCTTGGTCATTCCTGCTGATGCGTTTTTGGTGAGCACAGTCTCCCTAAAGCACAGGAGGTGGGTTGGTGTTCAGCTTTGCATCGAGCACGTGTCCAGACCGTAGCACTGGTGTTCTTCCACCTTGGCCCCTTCCAGCCCCAGTGCCACAAGCTGGCCATGAAGGAGGTTTGGTGGTCCTGGATGCCTCTGCTGAGTGCCTTCCTGCTGTCACAGCCTTGGGGCCTTGGCAAAATGCTGCTCTGGGCCTGCCCAACCCAATCATTTACTGAATGAGAAAGCTGCACATGTGGTGGGTACAGCACCCCCCTGGCACCACCAAGGTGGGTCAGCCCCTGGGAAGGCCCAAAAGGGCTGGAGAGGAGCCATGGAGCCTGCATGAAGGAGAAAACAGCATTGCGTGCAAGCTGGGCAGGTGGTCTGGGGACAAATTATGGCACTGCTGGACAAATTCAGCAAGAGGCTGGCAGATGATGTGTGTGTGCTGGGTGCCTGGGGTAGAGAGGAGGCAATTGCAGAGCTTCTGGAGCTGTGTCCCAGTCAGGGTTCCAGCTGAGGTCCTGTGTCCAGGTTCCCCCTCTCCTGCTGCCTTGATGTGTCTCTTCGAGCATGTCCTTTAATAAAGCAAAGTTCCAGCTTCATCCTCTTTCTGCAATGGGTTGAGGGGCTAAAATCTGCCCTGCTTGAAAACTCTGTTCATGGAGGTTGTGTTATTGACTGGGAATTGCCCAAGTCTGGTGGTGAGGGGGTTGTCCGAAATCTCTGACCAGGGGCAGACACAGAGCTTGTTTTCTTTTCCCTTCCCTTTCTTTGGCAATTTGTTTGGGGCATAAGTGGAAATGATGGACGCTTACTGAAGTGCAAATGGAAACAATGGGAAATTCTATACAGCTCTGCCAAACCCCATTCACAAAATGAAGGAATGCAAAGACGCTTGTTGGAAGGACAAAAAAGGAGTTCGATGACAGATCACGCTTAGCACTTCTGGTTGTTGAGGGCTCCAGTTACTGGAGAACACAAAGGCCAGGGCCAGTTCTGAGAGCTGTCGCTTCAGGCAGCCCCAAAGTCCATATCCCAGACACACAGGGGAGACCAAGGAGAGGGTTGCCAGGAAAGATCCCCCTCTGCAGACGGTCATTTGAGTCATCACAGCCATGTCAGGGTGGCATCTGTCAGGTGAGGAAATGGGCTGTCACCAGCAGGAGCTGGTAGCTCTGGGACAGCTTTGTGCAGTGAATACACAAGCTCTAGTTCCAATTAGGAGGACAAGGACCAGCGGTTTGGAACCCATCAGACCTCTGTCACAAGATACCGGTGTAAACCCCTGAGAGAACAAGGGGTAAGGTGTCTGCAGGGGGTCACACTCGCTGTGCTGGTGCTTCACCTCCACATTGTGTGTACTGCAGGTCTGCATGTCCCTGGAGAAGTCCTAAGAGGAGCTAGAGGTGCCAGAGGAGAAAATATCAGGTCTTTATGCATCCAGACCTTCCTCGTGCCTGGTTGATGTGCTTTCAGGAGAGCAAAGCTGCTTTGCAGGACTTGGGACCTGCTGCTGTACCACTGCTGGGAGCTGAGCTCCCTCCCCTCTGATCAAGGTTCTTCCCTTGCCCTTTTGCTGCCAGGACCTTCCTCTGAAGGAAACAGCAACTTTTTCTGGGCCAAAACCCTGAGGCAGACCTCTGGAAGCACTGCACTTAAGGGCATTTTCATCCTGAATGAAGGTTTGGCAGAAATGGTGCCAGAGAAACAGTGGGAATTTCTGGGTTTGCACACACAGTCTGAACTCTGGGACAGGGTGGAGGAATTTGGACATTTCTGTTCAGAATCACCCCAGGAATGGGTTGAAGTCTGGGTTAGTTTTCCATTCGAGGGAGTTCCTCTATTTGGGTTACTGGAATCTTCAGTGAGAGTGGTGGGATGATCTTTGAAACCCTCAGCTTTGTGCTCTGCTCAGAACAGCCATCCTGATGTCCCAGTTCATCTTCTCCCCTTATGGGTGCACATGAAATGAATTTCTAGTTGTCACCTGAAAACCTATTTTGGTAAACACGTGCCTTGGAGCAGCAGGTTGGACATGGGATGTTGTGTGTACTTGAAGGAAGATGATATTCTTGGGAGCTTTTTTGAACAGTGAAATCTCACAGAGGGTGCTGAATTTCATAGAATCATGGAATGGTTTGGGTTGGAGAGACCTTAAAGTTCATCTACTCCAAAACGCCTGCTATGGACAGGAGTAACTTCCACTAGACCAGGCTGCTCAGAGCCCTGTCCAACCTGGCCTTGAACATTTCTAGGTGTGGGGATTTCATTCTTCCTCCCTTAATATCGACATTTTCTGGATCACTCTTCATTTTCTCGGTATTGTTAAATGGCTTTGGAAATGTGTCTGCCTGGGCCATATCTGTTTGATCAATTCTTTTTCTTAAAAACGTAGATACTGAACAGGGATTAAAACAAACTTCAATCCTTTCAGAGACTCTGCCCTTAACACGCTGGGTTTTGCAGCAGTGCCTGTGTGCACCAGCCAAAATCTTTGCCTGGAGGTGTAAATCAATACCTGGTTTCTACTGCAGCAACAGTCCAGCAAAGGACGAAGCAGGGTCGATACCGGGACATCTGCACAGTTCTGTGTTTCCATTGCTCTTGCCAGAAATTGAGGGGGAGAGGAGAAATACCATCATTTCCAGAAGCCCCAGAAAGAGAGCAGAAATCTACTCCACAGAGGGTGATACTGGTACTAAATGAGATTTCTACCTCAAAAAGCTGGGTGTGGAATCAATGTACGGTACCATTTAAAGCCTCAGTGTGTAGGTTGTGATTTGTTTCCTGTTGTCTATAAAAAATGCCTGTGAGTCTTTTAAAATATCACCTCCAGTCACGTGCAAAGGATCTCAAGCCACACATACATTTTCTTCTTTTAAGATACACTGTCTGATCTACAGCTGGAAAGGTAGATTTGCTTTTCTTGAAAAGCAATTTTCAGCATCCAGCTGGTTTTTGGAGTCTTTTTATACAGAGAAAAAAACCCACACCTGAATGGTGGAAAGGGGAGGGAAATTGTTTTTCCACCCTGCAATAATGTTTGCAGTTTCAAAGCCATTTCCCCACCATAAATGAGGGAGAAAACAAAACAAAAATTTAAATGCTGCTGTGGGCCTTTGTGACGTTTCCTTCAGCCTCAGCCCATCATCTAAGCAAACAAGATGTCAAAATCATTTGGACTTCCTTTTTTTTAAGGCAGGGCAAATCTTTTCATTCAAAAGAGCTGAAACTGTTCCAACCAATTCCAGAAATAGCGGAGATTTAGTTGGTCACAATTATTTTACAGGTTATTTCAGATTTGTCAGACGTGCACTTTCTTGAGGATAATTTCTGACAAGTCTGCCTGGAAGGCTCGTGTGTTACTCTTGTCCTTAGTTCAGTGTAGTGCTTTATTCTGCTGGTTGCCAGGTGAGAACCCAGAAGGGTTGTTGCCAGTCCTTGCTTTTCTGTCCCTCTCTGGTGTAATTTTCCTTGCACTTTTGGCACAGGTCAGTTCCCAGAGACTGATCCACAGGTATTCACCAACGATAGTGAAGCAAAATTAAGCTATGCTCAGTAGTTTGCTATAAATGGAGTTTGTGCTGGAAAACTTTGAGGATTCACATGAATTTACATCATGTGTTCTACAGGGCCCTTCACCTGGTGACTGTAGCGGTGGGATCCTGGAATAACACAATGGTTTGGGTTGGAAGGGACTTTAAAGCTCATCCAG
This sequence comes from Grallaria varia, assembly GCA_013396735.1. Lineage (NCBI taxonomy): Eukaryota > Metazoa > Chordata > Aves > Passeriformes > Formicariidae > Grallaria > Grallaria varia. The sequence continues at coordinate 245,236 of VWZG01005844.1, read as the reverse complement.
TCCCACCCCCTGCCATGGGCAGGGGCACCTTCCACCAGCCCAAGTTCCTCCAGGCCTGGTCCAACCTGTCCTTGGACACTTCAGGGATGGGGCAGCCACGGCTTCTCTGGACAACCTGTGCCAGGGCCTGCCCACCCTCATAGTAAAGAAATTCTTCCTAATACCTCATCTAAATCTGCCCTCTTTCAGCATAAAGCCATTTCTCTTTGTTCTGTCACTCCATGCCCTTTCCGAAGTCCCCCTCCATCGCTCTTGGAGCCCTTTATGGCACTGGAAGGCGCCCGAAGTTCTCTCAGGAGCCTTTTCTTCTCCAGAATGAGCAGCCCCAGGATCCTCCTTCTGGTATTCGTGGGCCCTGTGCAGTAAAAGAAACAAATGCCTTCGGTGGTACCTCTTGAGGGAATCTCAGTGGAAATCGCTGCTTGTGGGAAGAAGCCAAGACAAAGGCAAGGTGGGTTTGGTGGCTCTATATAAGGAGAAAAATCTTCCTTTTCCTTTGCTCCCCTGTCGCTGCCGAGTTGTAACGGAAAAAGAGCCTGCATTAAAAATCCCGGGATAATTAACAGCCCCATCACTCACAGGGCTGCCATTTGGAAGCTGCTTTTGCTTTTTCCATTAAGTTGGTAAATTTTGCCAAAGTGTTTTTCTTCAGTGTCTTGGCACTCGGCCCCGCTCTCGACTCTTCGAGTGTTGGCCGGGCGAGGGGTCCGGGAGCAGGGCTGGGGCCAGCTGGATCCCACGCTGTGCATTCATCTCCTTTACAGCCCCCATCAGTGTCACTGGAATGAAATTACGTGCTGCATTTTCCCCCAAGACTTGTTCTCCTCGCCGTGTTGATCAACATGGATTTTTGGAAGCGAATTTGGGTTGTAACCCTCAAAAAAAAAGAACAAAAAAAAAAGAAGTGGGCTTCAGTTTGGTGTGTGGTGGGCAGCAGTGGTTGTACAAAGGTGTACAAATCTGATCCTCACCAAAGCACAGGTTCTTAACACCTTGGATTGCCGATGCCTTGGACATTCACCCCTTCCCCTCATCTTTCCATGCTCTCATCAGGGAGTTGAGCCCAGTTGATGATGCTCAGTGAGGTCTTTGCTCCGTGTCCATCCTACAACTCCATTACTCCTCTGGAGATGAGCACAGAAAGGCAGTTTTTCTTGCAAAGGGGAACGTAGCTCCTTTAAAGTCCTAAAAAGACTCCTCGAGCTGGCCCTGAAGAGTCATCCTTGCTCCATCCCCTGCAGGAACTGGGACAGCAGCTCTCCTTGGACTCGGCAGTGTCTCCAGCCCAAGAGTTGTGTCCCACAGTGGGAAGTGGTCAGAAAACAACTCAGTCTCCCCAGCTGGAGATCTCTGGAGCGTGGTGAGGGTGTCCTGGTTAGCATCTGGCCAGCTATAGGACATGGCAAGAGAACACTGGGATTTGGCTGCTCCAAGCTGTTGTTCCTTCATAAACTAAAGCAGTCCCGGAGCCCCCGAAATGTGCAGCCCAGTGTCAGGGCAATGGAAACAGCAAAAAAAGGATGTGGATTGCTTCATCTCATTGGTTTCCCAATTAACACGGGGCTGCTCCGGTGTTTTATCGCTTCCAGCCGTGAAGTGTTGGTGAGTGGCTGGATTCCTGGATGGCTTTTTGCACTCAGGGCCAGGTTTCCCCACTGATGTCAATCACGGTGGCTGTGTTTTCGCTGTGGGAAAGGGTCTCCTGCACTGAGAGGGTCTGGCCCGGGGTAGGACATTATCTCAGGGGGTGTTTTCTTTTGCTGAAGCCGGGGCTCGATGGCAGAAGAGTGGTCTGTAGTCACAGTTGGTGTCTGATTTGTGGTCAGGGCTGGGGAGAGGAGCAGGTGCTGGTGTTTGCACTGGCTTGGCTGAAGTGACAAACAGCCCGTGGATGTCCCACGCTGCTTTCTGCTGGCTGAGGCCCTTCTGCAGTTTGCATTTCTGCCCGTTCTTCCAGCAGCCTTTGCTGATGAAGCTGTGAAATATCATCATCAGAAGATGAGGGAATTCAATCTTCAAACTTTCCACTGACAGCTTGAAGAGAGCCTAACCAAGGAGGTTCCTGTGTTTGTTAGCTGGCTACAAATCAAGGAAGCTGACAGGGCAAGGAGAAGGAGGGGGGATCTTTAGCTACCTTTCTGGTAAAAGTTTTTCCTTCTGTTGGTGTTTTCGATGGCACTTGAAGGCTTAAAGCTGAGCTAACAGAGGGGTTTGTGCAATTCCCTCTCAGGCGTGAAAGGGCCTGGGAGAGCACGAGCTCCAGAGTCTGCGGATCTCACACTTTCTAAACTTTCCTGCCATTCCAGGCTCGTGAGAAGGTCATTAGTGGCCCAGCACAGTGTGCTGAGTGGCTCAAAGCTGCCCCCGTCTTTGCATCTGGGTGTAAAAGGAGGAATAGATCCGTATAGGATTTTGCATGTTTAGGATATTTCGGAGCATGCAGTAAAGCATCAGGACTCGGAATTGGTTTGCTGGGATGTGGGTGACACAGCACTGCCTGCCAGACCTGATTGTGCACTCCTGGCATGGCTTTTGCCCTTCCAGTTTTGAAATGTTTCTCTGTCCTCTTGCGTTTCTGATGGTCTGTCCTAGATGGGACAAGTGCCAAAAAGAAGCAGGAGTGAAGGGATGGCTGACCCAGCACTGCTGACCCAACATCTCAAAACACTGGGCTGGTCCACGTTCAAGGCTTGAGCATCACCCCCTTATACCACTGGGAAAACCTCCCAGTGAACTCAGTGTCTTCAGATGACTGTAAAGCAGCAAAATGAGATCTCAGTTGGAATCCTCTTCCTGGAGACATGTGGATGCTGCCACTGCCTGCACTAGACTTGGGATCAAGGAGAAGACCCTTAACAGGCGAAACTGGTTTTGTTACTAATGTTGTAGAAACTCATTGTTTTTATTTCTCTTCCAATTTTAGGGGGTTCTGCTTTCTCTGGACCGTGTTATGTTTTACCTGGTTCCTGGGAGTCACACAGGGAAATTCTGAAGGTAAATTACACTTTTTTTTTTTTTCCATCTCCTCTTTCAACCAAAGTAAAAGCCAAGTGCTTTGGTACCAGTGTAGGGCCATCATTTAACAGCATCTGAGCCGAGTGCAGGGGTAGGTGCAGTTGTTGCTGCTGGTTGCAGTAGTGATGGTACAGATGATGCAGTTAACAGCTGGCAAAAGAACCAGGTTTTTTACAGGTGATTATGTGCCCCACAGGATTTTCAGCATTCCTGCCTGTCTGGTGTAACTGGCAATGAAGTACTTTGTGTCTAAAATGTCACTGGCATCTACCTGCACTTGCCAGGACTTAACTGCTTTTAGAAAGTGCCCCGTGAGGCTGGAGCATTATGGAATTCAGTGTCTCTGGCAGGTGGATTTTTAACTTGAGTTGAAGGCACCCCAGCCATGCCCCTGCCAGCACAGAGGGTGTTTGCATAAGGGAATGATGTGAGTTCTGAAAGTAAAAGCAAAATTAAGGAAATAAAATTCCACAAGGTCGGTTGATAATAGAAAGGCTATCTGGTTCTGTCTTGGTGACAGGAATATTCCAAGAGGAGGGATCACACACCTTCCCCCTGTCTTTACACCCCTTGTCCAGGCATCACCTCCCTAGTGATGCTGGGGATAGGACAAAATTGGGGGACAATAATCAGTGACCCCGCAAGAGGAGTCAAAAAGCTTCAGTCAACAACAGCAAAAAAATTAATTCATCTTTTAGAGCTGGTAGAGGGAGCTGAACATCTCTGCAATATCTGGTTGTAAAGGAGCCTTTTCCTCTTAAAATAGCAACACCTCTTCCACATGGATGTTTGACAGGGGTTTATGCTGGAACTGAACAGCTTCCCCTGCAATCTGCAGACAACACTAAGTGGTCTAGCAGGCTCCAGGGCTGTCCTCTCAGTCTCCAAAACATGAAGGAAAAATAGAAAGTTGGTCAATGCTCAGCTGTCAGCCAGCCCATGGAGCACTTTTTACAGGGGGGTTATAGATCCCTGCCATCAGCAATTTTGACAAATGTAATATTTTCCAATTTCTGCCTCCATGCAAAAGAGGTGAACATCTGGCTGAATTACTTAGTCAAGCAGTTTTCAGAGCAAGTTTTATGTCAGCTCATAAAAAGGCAGAACAAATACTGTGTCTTGGCATCTCTCTTTTCAAGTAGGTTATAATATGCTGTTCAGATTCATCTTTATCCATCATTTTGCTCCCATAATTATGGGATGGGACCATCAACCTAAATCAAATTATTTCACTCTCAGTGTGTTTACCTTAATGTAGTGGATAACTCCCCCCTGAGACACTTTCTCTGTGATAAAGGAATTTTAAAATATTTGCTTTGTTTCTGTACAATATGAGAGAGGATTCCCTTCTGGGTACCAGAAAATAAAAACTCCCAGGGAAGTAAAGGCTGTAAGGAAACTTTTGTGACTTGGATCACCCAGGATTTTCAAACATCAGATTTACAAGCAGTAAGATCTTGTTCATAGGTCAGTGTGAGAATTAAATTAAGCCCATGCCATGGGCTTTTGAAAATGCCGTAGTTATTAGTCTAAGGTTTAGTGGTCTTCCTGCACAATGGAAACTCAGGGAATGCAGAGGATGATCTTTGCATAAGTGTTAAAAATCCAAAAGATCACGAGGTTAGTGAGTTCAGCTGCTGTGCACTGACTAAGGATCTGGGCAGGAGCTTTTGGAAATGCAGCGTTTATTCAACCCAATTTTAGCTGTGGGCATCACATCTTGGCTGCTGGAATCTGGGAAGCTGCAAGTTATTTCTCTCCTGCCTTTTGACTTGTTTTTCTCATAAAGCTTTTTGTGTGGGGAAAAGGGGGAGGGAAAGAAAAAGAAGGGAAGGAGGACAATAAAATATTTTATCCCCTCTTTCAGAGGTGATCATGTTGAGAAATCTCTGATCATCTCACTTCATTCACAGAGTCTGCTAGAAAAGTTTTCCCCAGTTGTTCAAACGTTGCTCCTCACCCTGAGACACCTGGGACCAGACAGCACTAAGTGAATGTTGTTTTTTTAAGATGATATGTTTTGATGGAAAAAATCCACAGAGGGGAAAAAATGCTCTGCCAAACTTGGAGCTGCTTAAGGAAGTCAAAATTACCTTGCATTTTACGTTGGTTGATGGCATCCCATCATCCCAAAGGACGTGCCCCACCAGCGCAGGGCAGTAGCTGTGGGGTGGAGAGGCAGATGGGCTGGTGGGTGCACAGGAGTCCTGAGCTCTGTGCCTGGAAAGTCCACACACGTGTCCTGCAGGAGGTCTCTTTTAATCAGATTTTTGCGTAGGCATCCAGGAGTTGGCTCTCCACCTCAGTGGTTTTTGAGGGAAAGGAGCATTTGGGGGGTGTATTTTTTCCCTTAAACACTGTTGGATGCAGTTGCTAACGAGGCAGTTGGATTGGGATTGCAAACAGCAGCGGGATCCTCGGAGCAGGGAAACGTCCTCGGGTCCTTGCAGAGCAGCTACCAAATGAGTAACTCCTGGAGTGTTCAGCATCTCTAGCAGAGACACCCACTGTCTGTCTCTGGGAGAGAACATAAAAATACACGTAGAAATTGGAAGCTGGAGTCTAGCTCCTAGCCTGAGTGGTGAATTTGTTTCCTTAGGGATAAATCCTGATGCCTTTGAAGTCTGTGGCAAGAGTCCCACTTGACTTTGCTAAAGCCAGGCTTTGGCCTTTGCTGTTTCATGGGCCCTGGAAATTATCCAGTAGGAAGACACTGCTGTGATTCCTTCATTCAGTGCAGAGAGGGAAAGGCCATGCTGAGGGATGGCCCCCTTGGGCAAAATGGAAGGAAACCAGTGGGGGACCAAAGATTTGATGGTATGGGAGATGTACTGTCATTAACACTCGCGCAGGAGGTGCAGTAAATTATCCCCTCTGCAGAGAGTGGATAAATTTCCATACCCTTCCACATCTGCCACACCTTCTCCAGGGCAGTGTCTGCTAGAAAATGAGTCAAGCTGCCTTAAAAAAGAGAGGTGGGAATAAACTGTCTGAACTCAGACAAAGTAAATATTGACTCGTTTTTACATAGAAAAAATGGCTCAGGTTTTTGCCAAAGTCAAGGAACAAAGGTTTTCTCATCATTCTCTTCCCTTCCTGGCCAGCAACATTACAGGCCTCAGATTGCTTGAGTCTACAACCCTTCTGGCCAACACCAAGGTTCTCTTTTAAGTGCCAGTTCTCCAAATACTGTGTTTTGTGATGAACATTTAATAGTTAAGGGTGAAAGCAGCCAAATACCAAGGCCCTTTTAGAGAAGGGACTGGTTTTTTCCTTTGGGCAACCTTTGATTTACTTTCCCTTTTAATCTAGGGAATCTGCAATCCCACGGTGTCAGTCGTGATTGGCACCACCACATTTCCGAATGTTAAATTCATACCTGGCGGCGTCAGCATTTGGGTTATACAGCCCAGACTGGCTGCCCCAAAGAGCACTGAAATATGAGAGTTAGCTGCTCCAGGAGTAATGGAGATTGCACTTGGGCAGGGAAGAGGGAAGGGAATGCAGTTATCCCAGCTCGTTTTCAACATGGTGATCATGATTGCCTTACCTTCATCGTAGGATCATTTGGGTTGGAAGACCTTTAAGATCATCAAGTCCAGCTGTTAACACAGCACTGCCAAGACCACCACTAAACTGTGTCCCCAAGTGCCACATTCACACGTTTTTTGGACACTTCCAGGGATGGTGATTCCACCACTTCTCTGGGCAGCTTGTTCCAATTCTTTTGGCAAAGAAATTCTTCCTAATATCCAATCTGACAGTGCCCCACCTTTCCCCCACCCCCAGTGCAACTTGAGGTCATTTCTTTTCATCCTGTTGCTTTTCATTTGGGAGCAGAGCTGGACCCCCCCCAACCCAGCTACACTTTCCTGTTGGAGAGAGCAAGAGGTTTTCCCTTGAGCCTTCTTTTCTCCAGGTTGTGCCCCCCCAGCTCCCTCAGCTGCTCCTCATAGGGTTTGTGGTGCTGCACAGGGTTGTTGTGACCCATGAGCAGGACTCAGCCTTGTTGAAGCTCTTAGAATTGACCTTGACCCATTGATCCAGGTCCCTCTGCAGAGCCTTCCTACCCTCCAGCAGATCAACACCCCCACCCAACTTGGTGTCACCCCCAAACTTCCTGAGGGTGCACTCCATCCTCTCATCCAAATCTCATCCGTATGTACCTCATAGGTAACATCTTTTATTAGACCAAAGGATCGAGCTGGAGTGAGAGAACAAGCTTTGGGGCACATGAGCACCCTTTTCAGGTCTGGGCACATTTACCTTTGCAGCTTTTCTCACGTAGTCCTTGACATCTTCCCCAGTAAGTAGCTGAGCTGAGGCACTGCCAGCTGGCCCCAGGTTGGGCTGTTGCTGCCTGTTAATCTGCCTTGGACTTCGAGCTGTGAGTGGCTCCTGATAGACCTCTGGGTCAGAAACCAGATTCTGCTTCTGCTGGAACTGGTGCAGAAAGGTTCCTCTGGGCATCCATCCCTCTCATCCTGGCTCCTGCCTGACAACTGCTGGAGGTCTTACCTCCACTGCTCAGGGGCAGCCATAACTAATTTCTCAGCTCTTCACAAACCAAGCCTGGTTCCTCCAACCTATTAAAATGATTCAAGTCTGTAAGATGATCTGCTGGGAAAAAAAAGTACTGCTGTTGAGAACTTTGAGCAGTTCATTGCAACCTACATGCCATTTTTTCATGCTGGGAGGCACCTTTGCTTCCTTAAACTCTCCAAAGATCAAAAGCTGCTTCTTAGAAACTTGGAGAGAGACAGATACAAGGCTTTTGCTCCCTTTGGAAGTTCTGTTACTTGCCTTCTGGGGATATAAAGTTTTGCAATCCCAGCTCAGTCTGTTTTTCAAAATTCCTTTCCAGCTGTGTGGTCAGTACTCAGAATTAAACCCCAGAGAAGTGGAGTGTTGGTGCTTAGTGGGAAATTTCCTTGTAGTGAGGTCAGCTCCCTCCTGAACATCTGGAGCTGGTCCCTGGTGGGACGGGAGAACTAGCCAGATGCACCATGGAGCTCTGATGCATTTTGGTTATTGCTGGTAACCAAGCTGGGCATGCACTTGCTCCTCACAACGTGCAGAAGAGCTATGAGTCCTCCATTCTGGGAATTCAGATGTATGTGGGAGAGGGTGGTTGGCATATCCTGCATCTTGTTGCCTCTGTGCATGGACTGGTTTGACCCCCCCGTTCTATACCCACCCAGCCCTTGGATTGTCCAGCACCTCCCGTATTCTTTGTGCTTTCCTTTCAGATGTGGATGTTCTTCAAAGACTGGGCCTGTCAGGGAAAAGGCCATCGAGTGGATGGTCCTCGTCACGTGCCGTTCCTCAAGGAGTCATTCCTTTCAAATCAGGGGTCATCTTCACTCAGCGAGCGCGTGTGGAGGCACCGGTGAGCGCCCTGCTCCCTGCAGGCTCCAGCACCGACCTGCTCCTGGTGCTGAGCCTCTGCTCCCACCGCATCAACAACGCTTTTCTCTTTGCCGTCAAGAGCAAAAAGAAGAAGCTGCAGCTGGGGGTGCAGTTTGTGCCTGGGAAGATCATCGTGTACGTGGGCCACAAGCGCTCAGTGTATTTTGATTACAATGTCCACGATGGCCAGTGGCACAACGTGGCCATCGACATCCGTGGCCAGACAGTCACTTTATATACTTCTTGTGGGAAGCGCAGAGTACATGCGGATTTGCATTTGAAAAAGGACGAGGCGTTGGATCCACATGGATCTTTCCTCTTTGGGAAGATAAGCCAGCACTCCGTGCCGTTTGAAGGAGCCATCTGCCAGTTTGACATTTATCCTTCTGCCAAGGCAGCTCACCATTACTGTAAATACCTGAAAAAACAGTGCAGGCAGGCAGATACCTACCGGCCCAACCTGCCCCCGCTCATCCCGCTTCTGCCCCGGGACCCCGGTGCCTCCCCCAGCACCCCGCGGCAGGCGGAGCCCTCGCTGCCGGGGCTGAGAAACCTGACCACTGCCACCCCGTCCGTGGAGTTTGGCAGGGTCACTGCGCCCCCCAAGACAAGGGGTGCAACCACCATCACCTCGGTGTCCACCCCGCCATCACCGCCCCGACTGACGACCAGAGCCACAAAGGTCACCGTGGCCCCACCTGCTCCGTTGAGTACCGAAGCCTGGCCACCCTCCCGTTCCCTCCATCGGGGGACCGTGACCACCCTCAGGGTGTCTCGGCCCACTCCCAGCACACGCATGGAGAAGACTCCCCTTCCCAGCGCCAAAAAGGCCACCCCAACAAGCCAGAGCCCCATCACGGCCAGCAGGAAGGAGTCCAAGCAAGAGACCAAAAAGAAGACCCACCAAAAACCAACCATTGAGCCTTCCACAGCTCCCAGTACTGTAAGGTCACCAAGGAGGGTGACTGATAACACAACCAGCATTGTCCACCTTGTCACCCTAAAGCAAACCCCACAGAACCCAAGCAATGGGCCCCTTCCAAAGAAGCACGTGCCGTCCCCCACCAGGAGAGCAGATGCTCTGGTGTTCACCAAACCCTCCAGAGCCAGGGCACAGGCTTTCAACCTCACGACCCCGGCTGCGACAGATGGCTATCAGATCTTTGACCTCCTGGGACCCACTCCGTTTCCATTTTTACTGGGATATTCGGGAGTGAAAGGAGAGAGAGGACCTCAGGTGAGTTCAGCCTCTTCACGTTGGCCATTCCTGCTCCAGGGCTGGCAGACCACAACCCACAAGGCTTTCTGTGAGGCTTGGCAGAGTGTGGAAACTTGGAGTGGCAGCCAAGCACTGCTGCATTCCTGATACTCACCATTCTGGCACAAATCTCAGAGTGTGTTGGTGGGTGCCCCTTAAATGTTTGTGGTTAAAGTCGCTGCTTAGATTTTTTTACATTTAAAAAAATGGGGGGAAAAAAAGAGAAATCCCACCTTTCTTTCTTCAAATTGCTGGCTCAAATCTTAGTGGCTGAGTTGGGTCTCTGTTCCACACCTTTGGTTTATCTCAGGTCACCTTCTATAGAAAACCCAGAAGCTTCAAATTAAGTATTTCTCAACACTGGTTATTAATTCGGTTTGTTTCTGATATTCGCATTTCCAGAAAAGTGCCCTGTTTCAGCAAATGTGAGTACAGAGATGGCTTCAGGATTTGTGTTTTTAAACAAGCTCTCCTCTGTTTTTATGGTGTGTGTTTGTTTGTTTTGTTTTGTTTTGTTTTGTTTTGTTTCTCATAGCCTGCACTTAAAACACGCAAACAGTTTCCTCTATAAATTTAACTACTGCATTCCGTACACAATAACCCCTTTCAGGGTGTATATTTTGGCCATAGTAGAAACACACACAGGTTTTGTAATACTAAATGCAGTCAGGCCCCGCTAATTATCTGCTAGCTGTTCTATTTTATTTTTTTTTCAAATGCAAGAATGCAAACAGGATCTTAAACTGGCCAGCTTTTCGGAGGATTTGGTGTTCCAACCCAAATTGTCAAAAGGAGAGAGGGCTTGTACATGTGAAATAAGTTTCTCCCAGACAGAGTCTTTGGTTGCCAAGTTCCAGCCTAGAGCGAATTTTTACAGCTGACTTCTTAAAATAGTGAAAGGAGGGTTTACAATGGAAATATTGAGGCTGGCGTAAGGAACACAATCACCAGCACTTGTGTCTGCTGCTCGCTGTTGTAACACCTCAAGGGGAATGGTTGGGACTCCCTAAACCCCCACGGGGTGCTTAGGGGTTTGCATCTCAGAGCAGGGTGGTGATTTCTCTCCTTGTGCTTTGGGTGTGGAGTCTCCAAGGGGCTTGTTTTGTCCCAAGGCTCCCACCTCTGGGAGCTGTGAAGGTGCTGCCTGGGCAGGGGGATGAGCCTTTGGACTTGGAGAAGTTTTGCCAAATCCCTGAGTAGCCAGAAAGAGCTCCAGCAGTTTGGTCTCTGGAAAGGTTCTGTGTTTTGTGGAAAGTCGTTTCAGGCGTCTTTCCAAGAGGGGGAAATTCAGCAATTGTGAGTTTCCCTTAAAACACCTCTTGGCTGTGAGGGGTGAGTCGGGGTGCCTGCCCCAAGGCCACCCAAAACCCCGACCTCTGCCATCCCCCTGCCCTACGAGTGTCACGAGGTGACCAAGCTTCAAGCCCTTGCAATGCAAAGTGCTTATTATTGAAACAGAGTGGAAAATCCCTCTCCGCTTGTGAATCATAGCAAAGAAATGGATTCAGGCTGTGGAGGTCTGAGGGAAGAGATGGCAGGATTTTTCCATCCTGTCTCACAACAACTGGAGCTCTGAATTGAGGGAAAGGAGAACATTTGGAGGCTGTGTCTGGCCTTATCCTCTTTGACTGCTGGAAACAGAGTCAGGACTCGGGGAGGGAAAGGTTGTGGCTTGGCTGTAGCTGGCTGCAGCACGGTGCTCGGTCAGCTCCTGGGGCTCGCTCGGACATCTCTGTACCACACTGCCCTGGATGCCTCTGACGTGGGGAGGGAAAAGAGGAGAAAAGGCCAGAATGGGGATGAATTAATGCAGCACTTTTATGGCCAGACGAGCATGTTTGAGAACAAGTGCTGATAAATGTTCTGTGCCTGAGTAATTACCTGGCGCCGTCCTCGCGCTGCTGGGCAGACGTTGCTGATGAGGTCAGTGATATCCCAGCCCTGGCCAGGGCAGGTTGTGGGCTGGGAATGTCATCCGGTGTCTGGCACACAGGGGGAAGTATAAGGTGATTAATTAGTTTTCCAAGCTGTTGCCCGATACAAGGTCACTTCAAGAAGGTTGTCGCTCTGGGCAGGGAGGTGTTTGGGGGGACCGGGTTCTGCCTGTTCTTCAAGGGCTGTGGTTTCTGGGCAGAGGCAGATTGGCAGTCACAGCACCCTCCCTGTCCCTCTCACAGCATCCTAACACCTAGAATAGAGACCGTCGTTAATCCTGATTGTCCCACAGTCAGGATGGGAACGGCAGCCACGGTGGTGGTGGCAGTGATGAGTCAGGTCCTGCGGTCTCTGCGGTTGTGGCTTGGTGAATTCTACCAGAATAACTGTGGAATATTCTTAGCTGTGCAGAAGGGCCCCATCCCTACAACCAAGGGACATGTCCAGTGGTTAGAAGAGTGAGAGCAAAGGGCTGAAAGGTTTTGTTCGCTTAGGAGTAGAAAAAGTCAGCACCCTCCATGTATTAATTTGTCCTGAAGGACCACTGGGGTGCTGCACAACAGGAAACGGAGACGCTGCATCCCCCATGCAACCCACGGCAGAGCACTAATGCTTCAGGAATGTTGGGTTTGCTGAGCAGTTAGAGGAGGGAGGGCAATATGTTCTTAAAAAAGAAAAACTTCTTGGGAACCATTAATAACCACAAGCATTTGGGATCTCGGCTCTACATTTGTTTTAGGGGGGGGAAATAACAAAAGGAACACCCAGACATCATGCGAAACCAGCACTGACTCAGCAGCTGGCAGAGGTCCTTCTGAATCATCCCTGCTGCCCTCAGCACCTCTGTCAGCAGAGCTCCAGGCCCTGCGTGGGGACCTCGCTCAGCTTACAGAGCAGAGTGACCCCAGCAGAGGGCTGTAAGTAGCCTTGACCCCCCAAAAAAAGGAAAATACATACTGAAAAACAGTATTGAGCTTGTTGTGAGCTTGTTGTGCCCTTGAACCTTCATAAGGCTGTGATGTGATGGGGGTTTGCATCCTCTGGTAGATGGGGTACCATTTGCTTGTGTAGACCAGCAGCTAGTTTGCCAGGGAGGTTTTGGGGGGTGCTGAAGCCTCTCCCCTGCCACTGGCACTGATGAGGAGTTCCATGGGATAAAGCTGCAGGAAACCCCCTGCCCTGGCATGGCAAGTTAACCCCAAGTTAGACCTTTCTCCTCCTATCTAAGGCTGCAATTCCATAGGATTTTGGCCCCTACAACCAAGCCTGTATTGACTCTGACAAGTGTCTGAGAGCTGTTTTTAGAGAAAGAAAACCACCCCTGTTTCTGGATGTGCAGAGGATCAGGCTGAGTTCAGTGAAGGGCTGTGGAAGCATTAATGTGTGAGGAACAGGGAGGCAGGGAACGTGTTCCAAACAACTCCCCCAAGTGTCCCAGGCAGTGGAGACCCTGGGGCGGGTGTGCCGGGAGCTGTCGGTCCCATCCATCCAGCACAGGTCCATCCAGGTGGGGCATGGCCAGGAGGTGCAGCAGGGCCTGGCAGGCAGCCCTCCCTCTCTGCTGCTCTCCCTCTCCCCGAGGCAGATGTGTTTTGGAGCACCTCCCCAGGTCTAGACTGCTCCAGCTGCCACCTTCAGCACGAGCAGTTTGTCTTGGAGCCCGGCTCCTTCCCCAAAGGAGCAGTCCCAGCCAACCCAGCCAGGCAAGAGAGGGGATTGGGAACGCCGATAAAACATAAAGGGCCTGTTTCCAGCCCTCTTTGCGCTAGAAAAGGCTCTTCAAGCTGCCAGTCTATGATAAATTAAGGAACACACAATGTGTTTGAATGTCTCTTAATGAATGAGTCATATTTATATAAAAAAAATTTAAAAAAAAAAGGGAGACTGCATGCTTTGTATAATCCATGGGAAAAGTTTTAGTCTCACTCACACAGTTGGATCAAGTGTTTTTTGCTAATTTAACCAGAAATAACCTCTGAAGGGAAATCTTGCAGGCAAATGACCAAGCATCAGAGAGGTCTATTTGCATAAAAAAAAGTTAATTTTGAAGAGCAGTAGTTGCAAGTGCGTTCAAGATGAATGGGCTGAAAAGGATGTAGGATTGTACAAGTAGATACAAGTATTTTTATAAATCTTTAAAAATAGAAAGTGAGTGGTAGAGTAGGTGATCCCTCTATTTCTTCCCAGCCTTTTAGACTGCCTTCCAAGGTCTGAGATTGCTCCAGAGACTGTTCCTGAAATGTCTCTGTAGAAAAGCTGCTTTCATCAAGCTGGAATACCAATATTTTTTTGAGTATTGTGCCACCCCTCTGTTGGGAATCCAGTCGTGCACAAGGACCTTTCTGTGATAGGTGTTGTACAGACCCAGAACAAACAGCTGTGCCTATTGCGGAAATGGTATTACAAGGCTGGCTCTCCACCAGCAGCTCAGCTCCTGCCAGAATTATGAGGGCTTTTTGTTTTTAGACTGGTTGAAACTCAGATGTGTCCAAATTTTAATATGATAAGTCTGCCCTGGAGAAGAAAGTAACCTAAGTGCTGGATTTTTTATTTTTTTTTCCTTCCCTACTAAAATTTCAGCTTTGTTTTAGGCAGTACTTGAAGCCAGGTTTTAGTTCAGGTCCTGTCTCTCTTTGCAGTGCCTGGCAAGGAGGAGCTGATGTGTCTGTAGAAGCTGAGAGTTTTCTCCTCCTCCTCTGTTCTCCTAAGCAGGGAATTTTTAATTCCAGTGCTGCCTCTGTGGCTGCTCTGTCCATCCATGCTGGTGCTTCCCAGACATACGAGCCTAAAGAAGAGTAGATTTTGGCAGTGGCCCTGCATATGAAATACATTTCTTCCTCTGGGAATGTTTCTTTCTCTGGGAAGAAAACAAGTCAGGTCCTTTATCTGCAGGGGCAATGTCACTGCTCAGAACCTGGGGCCAATGTGGGGAGAAGCTTTTGATGGGTTTTCTGGACTCCCTTTTGAGTTGGCTTTTACCACATGCATTAGCATCTGAGAAAGGAAAATGTTCTCTCTCCTCTCCTCAGGCTTTGCAGTGTTTTACATCTCTGAAATAGCCTTTCCTGGCATACAGGAGACCTGTGCCACCAGTGCTGGGCAGGGGCACAGAGCAGGAGGGGCAGGAGTGCTTTGGGGACACCCTAAAGTCTGTCAGTGTGCTCTGGAATATGAGTTTAATCTTCTCCTGGGGAATCTCAGCTATTTGCTGCCAGGCTGAGTACTTACCCCTGGGGAAACAGTCACAGAATCCTTTGCTGTCTGACCAAGTTGATTCAGAATTCACTCAAAAGGAAGCGAGTCACTTCCCAGATCTCCAGCACTGATTCCTGTTCTCGGTGTGCTTTCACTCCAGGCCAGGTTCAGCCTTGCTGAGTTTGGAGCTCTGAAGGCACCTTGCTCCCCAGGGCAGTGCTGCAGGCAGAGGATGCAATGTGAGAGGGCTCACGGTGTGGGAGAGGCAGAGGAATGAACTGGCAGCGAGAGGAAATGCTGAGATTTCCCTTACCCTCAGGGTCTGATGTATTTCCCTTTCAGACAACTTAGCTTAATTTTCCGTTTGCAATTTGAAGCTCAAAAAGCTAAGATTAAAAAGAAAAGAAGAAGAAAAAAGAAAAAAAAAGTGCCTTCTGTGCCAGAAAGTTTCCCAGCAGCAGCTTAGAATAAATCCTATAATCATTTGGTGGGATCGGTCGTCGTTGCTGACGCTACCGTGGGAAACTGAGAAGGGTTAAACTTTAATGTGGCTGCCACGGGCTCCTGCAGGAGCTGCTGGGGCTGGTTCACAGCTCAGCTGGTTGGCTGCAGAAGAGACACGGGGTATCAGCTTCTGCTGCGTCTCTCCTTGATCTCTGCTCCTGCTTTGGGCGATAACAGGGTGTGTGTTCCCTGCCATGGCTTTGCTGGAGGAGCAGGCAGGCAGCCAGGGCGACCAGAACCTCCGTGCCAGCAACGGTAGCGCGCTGCGGGAGGCTCTGCTGGTCCTGTGGGGCATCCCTGCCAGGGCTGGGATATCTTCCTCCCCCTGCCCCTCGGGGAGCTTCCCGTTGCTCCCTAGGGAATTCCCCAGGGATGCTCCAAAGGGGGCAAATGGAGAGGTGCAGAGTGGTCAGCTCTGCGTTGGTGGGGAGGGTGGAGGTGTCACTGGTGAGGGCATCACCCCCAGGCACCTTGCTGCGTGGTGGCTCAGTGATGAGACATCTCCTGCTCTCCACGGCTGGGCACCTCACCTCCAAAGTGGGACTGCATCCATCCTTTGTAAGTGGCTGGGCCCTGCTCCAGTCCCTCTCTCCCCAGCTGCCTCTCCCAATGCACATTGTCCTTCGTTGTATTTCAGTGTTGCTCTCCCCAGGCAGAGCTGGGTGTCAGACGTGGGTCTCTTGTCCGAGAACTTGAGCTGGATAAGGTGGAAATGTGTACAGGGCAGAGGAGAAAATGAGTCACTAGGAAGGCACAGCCCATGTCCCCCCCAGTCCTGCTGCCAAGGAACCATGTGACAGTCTAGAGGGTGGCCTGGTCTTGTGTCACCGCTGCCTGTGTTCATCCAGCTGCCCCAGTCCTCTTCCACCTTGGCTGGCTTCTGATTTCTACACAGTCACATTCTTGCCTTGTGCAGTTACTGTCGTGGCTGGCACCTTTCAGCCATTCATCCCACAGTCACCTTATCCCTCTTACTCCCCAGGAAAGGCTGAGGCAATGACAAATTAAATCAAAGCCAAGTGACAGGGGCTCCTTGAATTATGTACTGTTCTGTGCTGTTCCAGCTCGAAGCCTTTCCCTTAACTCCATACTCCTGCTCCAGTGCAGGTATTAACTCTCTCATATTTTTTTTTTGCGTTACCTTCAGTTTGTTCTGAACAGCCCACATTTTTGGAGAAGGTTTTTGCTCAAGTGGCCAAGTACAAGTGCAGCTGCTGTGAGCAGGAAGGTGGAAAAGGTCACCTCAATTCTGGTACACAGGGAGCACCGTGCTCAGACAGTTGCATCTTCTCTTTTACTTCTCTTTCTAAGAGTAAATGGGGATGGGTTTGGATGGAGAAGATGTTAAGGACTCGAATTAGTCTTTGGTAAACTTTATTAAATGTCTCTGTCTCGGCTGCACTAGATTTGTTGTTTGATAGTTATCATCCCAACTAAAAGGGCAAGGGGATTTTTTTTTTTTTAATAAAAGCTTGGATTCTGGAGCACAATTATACACGAGGCTTAAAAAACCCCACAATTACGTGTCTCTTTGCACAGCTGTATAATTGCATTATGCACGGGGCCCTGAGCTGGCACAATGGCAGGTTAAAACGCTGGGCATATTGCTAAAATGAGGGTCAGCTGTATCAATGAGGGTTGTTAATACAAGGACCAGTCATACTGTGTTAGGCAGCAATAAGCAACGTGCAGAGGGGTCAGATGGAGCGTCCCAGGCTATAGAGACTGGACATCTCCAGGTCAGGCAGGGCTGGGCAGCAGCAGTGAGTGATACGGTGACACAAGTCCATCCCTGCACGTCTCAGTGTGGGGCATGAGCTGTTCTGTGCTGTGGGGGCTCTTACGCTTCTACAACAAGCTTTTCTTGTCATCTCTGCTACAGCCAGAACTAACTACAGCAAAGAAATAGAAAATAGTTTATTATCCTGAAAAATTAGTAGCGCAGAGAAACCTACTCTGGGCTTTGCTTGCTCCTCCCCTGATTTTTTCCTACTTTCTCAAGTTTGGTTCATGTTGATCACGTTTATACAATTTAATTTGTGTAGGAGGGTTGGTAATATCAGAGGAGTGTTTATTCATCAGTTACCTATATGGGTCGGGCAAGTTTTCTGTGTCAAAAATCTTTTCCTGGGCATGGGACATCGGGCAGGGATCTCCAAGGCTGATTTTTTTTATTACTAATCAGACACTTGGTGACTCCTGAGAACTTTGTTAGAGACTGTGAGTTTGTCAGTCTTGCTCAGGGGCAGTACCAGCCTGAGAAATTCTGGAAGTCCTTCAGCAGCAGCTGGGCCAGCCTGACAGTGCTCTCTGCTTAGAGAGGAGCTCCTACAGGGATAACCCAGTGGGAAGGGAGCGAGTCCACGCTGGGGCCAGAGTGCAGCCAGGGGCTCATCCTGCCCACTCTGTGCTCCTGGGACCTGCTCCCCTGCCCACCATGCAGTCGGAGAGCTCAGGCTGCCTTCCAAACCTCCTCCAGTCTGCTGCTCTGGATGTCTCTCCCCTCTGCATGCAATGAAAACTTGTCTTTTGTAACAAGCTACCAGAATATAAATCCTCCAGGAGACGCTTCAATTAACAGTTATTCTTGTTAGACATGTTTGGCTTGGGGCAAAAGAAGTTCTGAGGACTTATTAGGAGTTGTAGATGGCTCTCCAGAAATCTGAATTCTCCAGTCCATTGAAAAAAATTAATAAATAGACGAATAAATTCAAAGGAGTTCAAACCTCATTGGTTAAGTATTTTTTCCTAACCTGTTTCAGATCAGCGCACATCTGGGTGCCTGATACCTCCACTTTGTTCTCATCCTCTTCCAAGAGCCCCCACTACTCTGACGTGTATGACATGACCTTTTCTATATTACTGAGCCACGTTTAAGAATTTCCAACATCGACACCAATTTTTATTACATTTTATAACCCGACACTTTAAGATATGAACTGCCGGGATACAATTGCTTTGTAACCCGTGTAGGAACCTACAGTCCCAAGAACCACACGCGTCCAGCTGACGCAGATTAATGCACACCCTGTTCTTCCCTCGCCAAGGTGCTAACAGGTTACTCCCATCGTGTGCCAGGAGACACCAGAGCGGGGAGTCAGTCGTGGTACCCCCGTGCTAGAGCACCGGCCCCGGAGAGAGGAGGGAGGTGTGAAACACAGCTGTGATCCTGGGAATGAGCAGCAGGATGTGGATGCTCTGTCTCTGCTCTGTGGAAATACATGCTTTTGTGCCTGGCTTTTGTTCCCTTTTTAGCAATAGAGTAACTTGAAGGGAAATTTTAGCTGTGGTGCTGTGATTGGCCCTTCTCGCCATGTCTTCTCCAAAGGATTGTGTTATGGGTCTCTCTGAAGCACTGTCAGGAGCTCCAGCCTGTTCAAGAGCCATCATTAATATCTATTTTTATTTTTCCAGGGTCCACCAGGCCTGCCGGGCTTACCAGGACCCCCTGGCAAGAGAGGTTCTCGAGTAAGTGGTTTGAAATTTTCTATGCATTTGTACTTGTACCTGCCTGTCGTGCTGTTCCAAGGGCCATTCTGTGTTCCTGTGGCTGAGCAATGATTGCTTCAGGCCCCTCACTGTTCAGGTCTGGCCTCCCTCCCTTTTCTTGTTCCCTGCTCAAGGTTTCCAGGAGGCCACACTGGTGATTTGCAGCCTCCCTGAGCTAAGATTTGGCATCAGGAATGGCTGGGAATGGATGTTTCCAAATGTCTGTCAGGAGAATGAGCTCTGTCTGTCTCGTTTCGTTCCCACTATCCATTCCTGCTTACAAACCCAGTGCTGAATATTAGCTTTGGCTGCTTTTTGTTCTGTCCTTCACCCTCCCCAGCTCCCCAAATTGCTTCATTTGAGGTGCACTGGGACCATGGTCCAGGTCCAAGGACTCAACACAAGGATGAGCTTTTGTGTTCCCCAACCTGACACCTGCTCTTTGACTCCTTTTCAAGACACAAAGCAAAATGTCTTATCTGTCCTACATGATCGATTCCTGAATTTCTTCCACCCCAAACGAGATTCTGCTGCAGATCTTTGCACGTTGAGCGCTGTGCTGAGGAAACATCTGGTGCCGAGTGCTGCAGCAAGCTGTGAGAAAAGCTCTAGCTTTGGCCCAACCCTCCCAGGGCTGGGCAACGTGCCTGCCCTGGATGCAGTGAAGTGCTGGCACCGTTCTCCTGGTGGCACGGGGCTGTCCCACAAGGTGCAGCCGTGGAGCCCATTTCCTGAGCACTGCACTGATGTGGGTTGGGAATCAAAAGATGCGAGCGTCTGAGGCTGGAAGAAGGGAATATTTGGATCCACAATGCAGGCAGCATCCTGGCCTGGCAGCAGAGGGAGATTTCCTCACACATACTTGGCTAAAACTCAACTCCATGTAATGTCTTTAAAGAACAAGCGAGAGGCTGAGAGGCAGGAGGCTCGGCATTCCCCCAGGACACTCGTTACGCTGCTGTGAGATCTTGCAGTAACCAGCAAAGATAAACTCACCAGTAAAACCCCAAAGGTCTGCCAGAGCCCCAGCCTGGGCACGGGTGTGGACAGCCCCGAGCACTGGTTTGGGCCGAGTGTGTGGTGTCAGACAGCACCAGGCTCGTGGGTGTTATCAGCAGGATGATCTCTTCGACCTTAGATAAGTTCTTCAGTGAGGCATCACCACAACCAGCTGCAGAGCCCTGATCTCTTCTGTCACAGATACCTAAGCATCTCCCCCATCAGCAGATTGCCCAGGGTTTGCAGTTCTTATCATCCCCATTAAGGCTGGAATTCAGTTCCTTACTCCCCCCATCGCTGCCCATGAGAGGTGTTTGGTGTTGCTTGCAAATGAGATTCCAGGTCTGGAGTCCCCAGCTGCCTCCCCTGCTCTCTGTGTGACTGACCACATTTCAGCTCTACATCCCAATTCCACTACCTGCCAAAACCTGAGTTTTCCTGAAGGAAATAGCACTGTGGGAGCTGTGTCATAATTTTCCTTGTTAATTCCCCAGCTGTGGCACACTCCATCCTCTATATGAGATGATCCTCTGCAAGACAATCAGCAACAGAGGGTTTCTGAGCTCAGCCCACGCCAGAGGTGCTGAGAATTGGTCCAGGAAAGAGTTCCCAGTTAGGAAGTGCTCGGCCCAGCTGAGCCTGGCTTGGCTCAGACCTTTGTGAAGAGTCTGTGCTAATTTTGGGAGGGGGCAGAAGGGTCACTCCGTGAATGTCTGGCCTGGAGCACTGGAGACAGAAGTGCTCTGTGCCTAAATTGTTTTGACTTTGTGTTGTGTTTCTCCTAGTATTTTTTTATGTGTCTCTCTGGGCTTTAGGGATTTCATTGAAAAGAAGAGCTGCCAGGGAACTAAGATGGACTTAAGGGAATTCTTGCATCTTTTTCTTTTGTTGTGCTTGAGCCACTTAAAAATAAGCGTGCAGCACAGCAGGGGTGATGTTCTGCCTCTGTTCTAACCTGTTCCTCCAGCAAAGCAGCTGCAGAGTTCTTGCAGCGGCCCATGGGGAACCCACGAGGTGTCCCATCAGGCTCCAGCCCAAGGAGGTGAACGTTGCAGGCAACTGTGCAGTGCTGGATGACAGGGAAAAGGAAGGATTTTTCTTGTCATCAATGCAGTTTATGGCCTACTGCATGAGATGTAATTGCCCTTGTGGTAACTTGCATAATTTCTACATTATTAATGCTTATACAATTACATGATGAGTTTGAAAATTTAGTAGCAGCATTTGACCCATGGCCTTCTATAGCTGTGGCGTTGCCTCATGCTGATGTAGTGCCACTTGTGCACCCCTTTGAGTTCCATATTGTCTCTGTTTTATTACCCTTTGCCCCCCCCATGCTGGTCAGGGTCAAATGAAAGCTCTGATTCGCCTTTGCCTTGAGGGTGAGGCTGTGGTGGGTGACAGTCTGTGAGAAAAGCTGGCTGATCCCATGGTTGTGCCTCCTCATTTCCATCAGATGAACATCACCAGACGTGCCAGTGCAGTCTGAGTGTGGCTCTTCCATGTAGGCAATGCCACCTGGTTTGCAAGAACACTTGCAGCGTGAAGGAGGTTGTGATTGGGACACATCTCAGCATTCAAGTGCAACCCAAGGCAGGGGTAGCTGAGGGGGTAGTGACAGTCTTCTTTAAAATGACGATTTGTCAGTTTTTAAAAGCTAATCCCCATTTTAGGAGCATGGAATTAATCACTGAGCATCAGAGACCTACTGAGACAGATTCAGACTATTCCTGTGCTCTACTCCCTGCACCTATTGAGGCAAATTTTCATTTTTGTAACAAATAAAAACCGGATGTTTCTTTTTCTCATTTTTTCCCAAGGGAAATAATGCAAGAAAAAATTGCAGTTCTGATGACTGGAAGTGATGGCTTGCAGCACTTTCTCAGGAGCTCTCCAGCCTGTAGAGATATTGCTGTCTTGGTCACGTGTGCTCTGCAGGAACGTTTTGTCTCTGCCCATATCCAGGGGGATCATTTTCAGCCTTTATGTCAGCATTAAAGAGTTTGGGGCACAAGAAGAGATCTGTGCCCGCCACTCCTGCTCGGATAGATGTGCCCTGTGCCTGAACAAGTGTCCGTGTCAGATCTAAGGGAATGGCAGTGCTGGCAGTGAAGGTTTTCCAGCTTTCCATGGGCAGGTCGTGGACTGGCTTTTCCATGGTGCTGTGTGAGTGGTGCCACTGGGGGTACCTGCACAGCCCCCCCAGGTCTGTGCAAGCCATGTGTGTGGCCCTTCATTGCTGTAGATGACCTTTGCGTTTCTTTAGGCATGGAGGTCTAACGAGGAGGAAGAGGCAGAGCCTGGGCTTTGCTCACAGGGGTGTGTGAACCAGCTCTACAAGGAGCTGTCAACGAAGGGCTCCCGGCGGAGCAATAACTCCTTCACCATTGTGGCTTTATTCCTGCCTCGCCCCGGGCTCAGTTAGCTTCACCCTAATGCTGTCTGCACGAGGGGCTCTTGCCAGCACGTCTGTGTCCATCACAAACTGTGGCTCCTTCCAGCCCTCCCTGGTGCAGTTGGACCAGCAAAGTGCCCACCGTGTGATCAGCTCTGCAGGGAAGTGCACTGTGATGCTGGGGCTCAAATGCTGCCTTCCAGATGAGGCTGTGGGAATCCCAGTTACCTGTTCTGCTCCTACAGGAAGGAGACAGCAAGTCTTAGACACGTAACAGGCAGGAGTCCAATTCATAGAATCATGGAATGGTTTGGGTTGGAAGGGTTCTTAAAAATCCTCTTGTTCCAGCCCATCACCACGGGCAGGTAGACCTTCCACTAGAGCGGGATGCTCAGGGTCCCATCCAACCTGGCCTTGGTTGTTTGCTTCAGGACAGAAAAAAAAGGCTGTTGATCAAACTTTCTAAAACACTTAAATAGTTCTGGAAGCCAGTTCCCAGTGGAAGTCGTTCCCTGTCTGAGTGGTGAGACAGCTCAGGTGCAAGGGGGTGTTTTATTCCTGTCCACCCAACAGGTCAGAGGCAGAACTGGGAATAAAAAGCCCGGCATGCTGCAATTGCTCCTGGTTTAGTCCAACTCTGATACAACACAGGAGAAATTCAAATGGATGGGTGAAGGGAATACACACACACTCCCTCATGCTTCAGGATGCACTTGCCATCCTCCTGTGACCCTCAACATCCTGGCAGATTGTGAGGTCCCAGTGTGACATGTCCCTGTTACATTTGGCCTGCGGTTGGGAAAAATCTCCCTTTCCTTCAAAATGCAGGGCTTCCCCTCCTAAAACAATCGACTCACTCAGCTGTGGAGGTTCCCTGGTATCCTCTTTCCATTAGGAAGATTTTCCAATTTCTGAAAAGTGCTTAAAGAAACAGTTTGTTTGGCTTCACTTCAAATATTTAGCTCATTTTTCAGCTAGCCAGAGGTCGCAGTGGGATCTGTAGGTCAGGAGCAGAGAAAATTGCTTTACACAGTGAAAACCCCAAGACGTAATGAGTTACAAATGAGTGGTCATTCCTCTGACTGGAGCATTCTAGCATTTAGCAGGAGCTTGGAGGACTTTTCCCCCTCCTTGTGGATGCTGGAGGGGGGGAGCTGTGCACAGTTACACTTTTGTTAATTGTTGTGGGCCATGAACCTTTGCCCATAAAAGCCCTTCTGTGAGCAGGGTCCCATCTCCAGGCCCTTCGTGGGGCTGAACTCTGTGTAGTTCTCAAGGAGCATCGCTCACGTAAAAGGCATTCCGGGGAGATGGGAAACCCCCTCCCCTCCCTTGGAGAACACATTCAGGGCTTGTTCTGGTCTCCGTGCCATGGAGTAGCCGTGGGCTACTGCTGTCCCATGGTAACATTTTCCATAGAATTCCTACTGCAAGGCTTGGAAGGTTTCCAGATGCAAGTCTGCTTGCTGCTGGATTGGATGGTTTCAGCAGTTGTAGGAAGCCAGAGCTGGTGGGTAAACCCAAACCAAAAGTGATACGTGCTGCGGGATTTTTTCATTCAGTGGTCTCGGCGTCGTCCCACCCCGTGTGTAGATAAGAGGAGCAAAACTGATGTATTGATGATAAATATATTTCGGAGAATTCAAGTTTCTAGGTATGAGTGGGAAATTCGATTAAATCCAGGGTAGGATGAGTAAAATACAGCAAATAACTATAAAATTATGAAGCAGTTAACCCTTGAATTGCCTGTCCATGGAAAAGGGCTATTTCTGGGAACACTGGTTGGGAATGAGTAATTCTGCTGGGCATGAGAGAAGAGAAATGAACATGGGAATGGGTTTAATGAAACAAGGGTGGGTAGTTTGGGGGTATGATGGCTGAAACTGGGGTTTGTAGATCAGTCCATGATGAGTCTGTGAGGCTCCTCTGCCCAGACTGGGCATTGCTGGTGGCTCCTGAGGCAGCTGCTGTCCTGCACCTCTTGTTCCTCAGCCCATCTAACTGTGCCACCCCACATCTTCCTCCTCTGCCAAGAACGTGGGTGTAATCACAGGTTCAGGACTCACCCTGTTGGAACACATCAAGATCAATTAATTTTAACAATTTTTAGGACTACTGCCAGTCCACACCCTTTTCTTCCCACGGCTGAGATATTTAGCATGAGCCCCTGACTTGGTCACAGCAGTTTCCTGCATGCCAGGCTGGACTTCCCACTGTCACTTCATCAGCAGGACGTGGCCACTTCTCGCCAGGATAAGACCACAGTGGTCTTTAGGGACAGGATGAGTCTCTGGCCTTCCTTAGCCTGGATTACCCTGGATACAGTCTCATTGAACTCAGTGGTCAAGGCTCTGTTTTATGTCCAGAGTCTCTGTTTTTCGTAATCTCATGTTTTGTCCCTGGAAACAGGGACCAGATTCCTTCTCCCTTTTCCCCTTCCTTCTGGTTAAGACTTTTTAGGATTTTGTTGCCGTGCTTTGGTTTAGCTGTGGAAGAGCCTGCACCAGCTTTTGCTGGTCGTGTGATAAGTCTCTTATCCAGGAGCTCAGGATTGGCAGCTGAGCTGCCCACGTTCCAGGTTTCCTCCTGGAAGCTGTTGTTCCCATCTGGGATGGCACCACGCCGTGCTGCTCCCTCCAGTTCAGCACTGCTGTAAGCCTGCCCTGGGCTATGGGGGAGCACAAATCTCCACTAACCGTGGGCTTTGAGCCAAGCTGCCTGACTCCAGAGCAGAATAACAGCTGAATTCCCTCCTCAAATCCAGCAGCAGTCTGGATTTATGGACCCTGTTCAGAGCTACCCCGACTATTGCTTACGTGTAAGAGCTTTTTAGGAACTCCTCTCTCCTGTTCTGATTTCTATCACTTTATGTTAATTTTGCTACGTATTTGAGACTTGAAAGACTTGGCTTGAAGCACTTTTGCTACCACAGGCTTGTTGAATTACCTTAAGTCTCTGTTTCAGTGTCCCACACAACGAGGTGAGCAGATGATGCCATAGTTTGCTGGGAAAGTGAATTTATTTAAGGCTTCTCAGTGTTCAGGTACTCTGGCTACAGCAGCTATACGAGTTTGAAAATGATGTGTTGATACTCAAGCACCTTAATTTTATTTATAGTTGTTTCAGTTTCATTGGGAGTTCACATTCAGACTGAACTACTGGAGAATTTCAGGTGAAAATTTGAAAGGAAATTAAGAACGGGGCAATAAATGTAGTTGTTTTCAGGCTGAAAATTTGAAAGGAGTTTAGGAATAGGATGTTAAATTTATTTGGGTAAAAAACACCATTTGAAAAGTTCAGTCTCGGCCTTTTAATTCAACAGCCTCTCACAGCAGAGCAGCGTGTTGTAAAACAGCACTGAGCACTCAGATGCTGTTTACCACAAGATACAATTAAAAAAAGACATTGTTTTCTAGTACACTAAAAATAAAATGAATGGAGATCAGCACACTGATGTTCTCTCGAAAGACAGTAAGGGCACTGAACTTTGCTGGTGGTGTTTAACTGCAGTGATTCTCCTTGGAAATGAGACCCTGAAGATTTTTGGCCCCAAAATGCTCACTGGAAATACTATGGCTTGCTGAGAAACTGTCCGAGTGGTTTTTATCCCCTTGCCTGTGCTCCTCTAACTCGAGGGTACGTGAAAGGGCTCCTCGTGGTGCCACAAAGCTCACACACGTTCTTGGCAGAATTCTTGGAGTTGAATATTCAGGTTGTTTCATCTCCCAGGAACGTGTTCAAGAGAACTTAGAATTGTTATTACTTCTGCCTGAAAGGTTAGCAGATCTGTGCTGTATACAGTCCTGGCATAAACTATTCTTAGCTGCCTATTCCAGATAACTCCTTAAATAGCCTTCGGAAAATATGCAGGCTGCTTTAAAATATGATGTAAAACGAGATACTGCTGTATGTGATCTGAGGTGGATACTCTGGCAGTGTCACTGACTTGTGAGACCGAAGGAAAAAAACAGAGATTTAGCTATTTAAAATATGGATTTAAAGGGTTTAAACAGGGACTTACTGCTGTGCCCCCTGTTTTACTGTCTGATCATCCATTCTCTTTCTAACCTCTAAAGGCAAAAATCTGGTTGTCTTGTAGGGGAAATGAGTTCATCCCAAATAGCTGAACGATTTCCCTTTAGTAATTACTTGTGTTCTCTTCAATTTTGACCAGAGGCACAGTTAACACCCCCGCACCCTTCCACTCCCCCCCGCCTGCCCCCATCCCTTCCTGCCGGGGCTCCTCGCAGAGCTTGGACTGCCCCGACCCGCGGCATCTTTGCTTTACCCAAATTATCTCAGCATCGTCAGGACGTGTCTTGTGGTGACAGACAGACACACGTGCCCTTCCCTAAGGGCCGGTGGGAACCAGCAGCTGAGTTTGGCCCCTCTGTCAGGTCCCCCTGCCAGGGCACTGCTGCCCTGGGTTTGGGTTGGCACAGCCCAGCCAGAGGTTTTCAGCTGCTCTGGGACTGATGAAGATCCCCACCGACCCCTTTTGACTGTGTTGTTTTGTGTTTTTTAGGGTCCCCCAGGCCCCCACGGAAACCCCGGCTCGCCTGGACCCCCAGGACTGAAAGTAAGTCTGAGCTGACTCCAGGAGCTTTTGCCATCCCATCTCAGAGGGCATCCCAGGGGAAGGACAGCTTCCCTTTATCCTGCCCTGTACAAAGAGACAGTAGCTGCTGCCATTTCTCCCTCCCTCCTGCTCTCACACGGGCCCTCCAGCAGCACAGCTAAGCCCTTTTCCTGCACTTCTCTCTGCCTCCATCCTTGTTTCTCCCACATTTCCAGGCCTGCCTACTTAGGATCCTGCTTTAGCTATTCCAGTGCCATGGAGCAAACTGCTGCTCTGAGACAAGGACAGTGGAATCCTCCCAATCCAGAGCTCCACCAGCTCAGATTTCCTTGCTTTCTCATTTCTCTCCTCTGGATTTTGCAGCCTGCTCCTCCACCTCTGAGTCTGGACAGTGACAGGAGGGACCTGCAGCACCCACCACCCTCCTCTACTTTCCTCCACCTGGAGCTCCCTCTTCTCTCTTTCCCTCTCCGGCGTTCATGGGAACTCTGATCTCCATCGATCTTCCCAAACTGATGCCATTGCCTCCTCCTGGATGCCCTCACCTCTCCCACAGGGGCTCACAGACTCCTCCTGCAGTGCCAGGAGCCCTGTGTTTGGTCCTTTTTTTACTGTCCAGGCACTCCCCCTGGGTGGGAGCTGGAGGTGGGAGTCACTCCCTGGGCTGGACCCCCTCCTTAGCCTGCAATGGAGCACAGAAGTGGCTCTGGAAGGAATCTAATCCAATCTGCTGCAAAACCCATCCCAGAGGTGAAATTTGAATTCTCCTGAACATATTTATCATTGATACATCAGTTTTGCCCCTCTTTTCTACACGCAGGGTGGGACAATGCTGAGACCACTGAATGAAAAAATCCCACAGCTCATTCTGTGTATAAAGGTTTTGTGATGCTAAAGGCAGTGGAGTTCCTGAGAAATTGGTCTGGATTATTTTAGTGTGACTGTTTACACAGAACCGATTTATATTTTATAATATCTGTGTGGGACTAAAGAACAGTGGAGCTTTGGGAGGCAATGCTTAACAGAGGCTTCCAGTGCCAGGGAAGCCGTAGGAGATCTCAGCTAAACACAGAGAAAGGTGAGGGCAATAGTGCTGTCTTTTCATGATCTCCTCAGTAGGCAGAGATGTTACGAACACCACTGATGCTCTGGGAAAAAGATTCTGGAAACTTGGCATGCTGCCCCTGCGTGATTAAAAATTAGGCACTGGAGACATGCTGGTGAGCAGCAGCTGGTTTGAATTCTACAGTGTAGTTATATGGCCTGAAAAGTGAGGCTGTAAAAGTTCTACATCTTAGTGTTCTGCATTTATTCTCCATCAATGACTTCCAGATCACACTTGTTGAGTGTTATAAGTCAAATCAAAGTTCTTTTATCTGACTTCCAGTCCTGCAAATCCTGCCTGGTCCAATCTGTAGAGTCAAACTATGTTTCTATACCCTAAGATTTTTTTCAAAAACACTTGTAGCCTAATGCTCTGTCAGAAATCATCATTTGGCCATAAAGCTGCGTTTGGTTGGTCACCTAACAGAAGTTAAATCTTCCTGGAAGCATTTTTCCTCCACCTTGATGCCCAGTCTGGCAGCAGTGGCTGCAGAGCTCCAATAGTCTGCACGAGAGGTCTGGTGTCATCGGGCTGTGTGATATATTTCAGTTTTGTCCAGCCACCCTTTGCAGGATTAGGCTGTTCTATGTGATGCTTTGTCAAAAGAAGTATTACATTTGCAATGGGATGTGAGAGCTGGAGCTCAGCCCAGGCCTGGGCGTAAGTTCATCTCTAGCAGGGAGAGCCTGGTAAGGTTGCGTGATCTTTGCATGTCAAACACTTTTTGGAAGGTATGTATCAGATGACAGAGTTTTGACTTCGCTCCTTCTTTTCATTTCTCTGGTGTTATACCAGTCCCAGAAGATAGACATTGCCCCCAAAAAAGTGATATTTCACCCCCTTAGGTTTTAAATGCCTCTAAGTTTGCACCTTGGACCTGATGTCTTCATCACAGAATCATCATAGAGTTAGGGTTGGAAGGGACCTTAAAGCTCATCTTAAAGCCATGAGCAGGGACACCTTCCACTAGACCAGGTTGCTCCAAGCCCCATCCAACCTGGCCTTGGACACTTCCAGGGATGGGGATCTTCTTAATAGACCCAGCCCATGGCTTAAATTATGGCTTTGTGAAAGCTCAGCCTGGACAACAGGGCAGAGCAGCCCAAGGCAGAACTTCTCCTGCTGAGAGCCTTCAAGTGGCTGCTGGACTTGGGCTTCCTTAGATAGCAGTTAATACTGTGGAAAAAACAAGAAATCCAAGACAGGAAACTGGAATTTCCCAGATAGATAGAGCTTGGAAACAATGACTAACACCAAGTCATTGTCACTTAGGAAGGAACCCAGGAGCATAATTTTTATCAGCTGCATTACCAGAGCTCTCATGAGGTCAGGCAGCTGTGTTTGAGGGCTGTGATGTGGCACTGCAGTGTTTGTGTGTGTCTCATGCCTGGTTATATTACACTGGTGAGCACCAGCGTTGTGTTTCTGCAGTTCAGAGCCCGCTTTATTCTCACTACTGGAACTGAACGCTTGTAATTCCTCGGATTTAGGGAGCTGATCTTTCGCACGGAGCTGTTTGTAGCTGTTGAGCCAAATTCCTGCTGATCTGCTCGGGCACGGCTCCACTGACTTCAGTGGCATTGCACCCGCTCGTGCCACCTGAGAATGCAGCCCCTGGGGCTCAGCTCAGCAGTTTACAATGTGAAGCTGCTTTAAGGAGGGTTCTTGCCACTTTTTGCACTGTCTGTTGCCCTTGGCAGTTGCAAAATTTCTGTTGCATCCAATTAGTAGAGAGTGATTCTTGTAGATAACCTCTGAAAGCTGTGGACGTGGGCTGGGGTTGTGGTTGGTTGTGTGACCTGTAAGGTAGGGCAGAAGGGGTCTTTTTGCTGACAACTGGATATACTCTGAGGATGCCTTAGTAGAGTTTGGGAGAAAGGTCAGACAGGTGTGTTTTTAAAAGCCATTGCAAGAGTTGGGTTTGCTGGAGTCTTTTGGCATCAGGCATTAGTATGGCTTGCTGTTCTGCATAAATCTCTTGTTACAGCGCTTGAAAAAAAATGGAATTTTTGGTTTAGTGAATGGTTTTTCTCCAGGATAGCTCATCAGTTTGGCTCAGTGATGCTTAAAATACTACTAGTGAGATTGCAAGGCTGAGATGTTTAAATTCCACTGCTCTAGATTTCTCTCAGATAGCGAAAAAACCCAGAAGAAAACCATTTCTTCCTTTGCAAGAGGAAATGGGGTTCTCACTCAGTGAGGATGGGAAAGACAGAAGATTGAGGGCGAGGTGCTGTGTCTTAGTGATGGGCAAGGCTTAGGTTAACTCCCGTGTTGTCATTGCTGTGGGAGAAGAGCTGAGCAGTCAGTCCACAGTTTCAGCCCTCACATCCATTCCCCCTGGCCCCAGTGCCATCTTGATCATTAATCATGGGCCGTGTGATCCTGCTCGTGGCTGAGTTCCCCACCTCTGTGAGGGTCTCAGCAGCCTTCAACACAGAACCAATGCAAAGCAGTCTTTGCCAACGTGACCTGGAGCTTCCCAGGTTAAAAGACGGATGGCTCGTATTTCTTTTCACATCTCAAAGTCATTGTGTGGAGCTCATGGCAGGATGTAGGGAGAGCGATGGGTGTCTACCTGCTGCAGTGAATGAATTTTGCAGAGCAGAAATGAACACCCTGCAATCCTGAGAGCTGTTCTAATCTGTTCCAGCCAGTGGGAGCACCCACTGACCACTCTGAAGCCCAAAGAGTGGGAGAATTGCCCTGATAGCAGCTGCATGCAAAGCAAGATTATCTGCATGACTTCATTTAGTGTTTGGAAACCCAGCAGCCCTCATTCCGAGTTTGTGCAGATGCATCTGCCTTGAATCAGCAGTGCTCCCTACAGTCCAGAGCCATCAGTCTCACTCCTGAGCCTCGCAGCTTGTGGTGGATGGTGGAGGAGGAGGAGAAGGGGGGATTTACACTCGGCAAGGTGGGAAGAACATGTGGAGTGCAGTCGCAGTGAGGCTGAGTGGAAAAGCAGCTCAGCTGGCTGTAACTCTTCTGTGCTGCTCATGAGAAATGCCAGGTAATAACTACTGTCGCTCCTTTGTAGGGTCTCCCCTTCCCTCCAAGCCCTTCTCTTGACTGTCGTTAATTAATGCTCAGAACTGTGCTGTGCTTGGTTTGGAACCCCCTGTGCTGAAGTGACACACAGGGGTTGTGACTTGTTTGTGATTCCAGGGGTGTTAAACAGCCAGTGACTGATCCTGGGGTACCTGTCCTGTTGTGCAGACTGAGCTGCTCTGTGTGCTAAGCCCTCCCTCTCCCCTCCCCAAAGACTCTGGCGTGCTTCAAACCTCTTCTAGATGTTCCTACTTGCATCCCTGCCCCTCTTAGGTGCACAGGTTACCTTTCCACCTTTTAAGAACTTGAACTGGGACTTTCAATGGACTCTACTGGAATTAGATACTCCAGTGCTGCTTAAATCCCAGCCTGTCTGTGCTCGTCGGAAGATCACAGTCTCGAATTGTAATTTCTCTCGTCACGGTTGTTAAGAAGGAAAATAAAGAATACTGCCACTTAAGGTCAAGTGTGCCGCCTTCTGCCAGCCTGGGAGCCTCACAATCGCTCTGGCTGTTGGGAGTGTCTAATTAGTGTAACTTTCTCTGCAGTTTCATCTGTTCCTCCCAGTTGAAAAAGCAACAGCATCCAGTGAGTTGTTGAGAAGGATGGGTTAGCCACAGTAATAGGCTTGGTAATTATTTTTGTGATGGTAGCTATAGACAAGGAAGGAATCGCAGCTGTCTAGTCTAATAAGTATCAAAAGTCCTGACATTGCCTCCTTCCAGTTACCCTTTCTTTAGCCAATTTACTACTGTCAGCTACTGTTTAAAACTCAACTCTTAAGCAGCAGCAATCACTCACCAAAACCACCCCCAGCAAAACAGCTATTCCTGGCTGCTTTAGGGCATTTGGGATGTCGGGGCAAGACAGAGATAAAACAAAATGTTTGTCTAACACAGAGGCTTGGTGGAAGCAGAACCACATCTGTGGGCTGGGTCCTTGGGTTACGTTGCTAATGCAAGTTTTTCATTTCAGGGTCAGAAAGGTGATCCCGGGCTCTCGCCTGGCAAAGCTCGCAATGGGCAGAAGGTAAGATGTTCCAAGTAGCCCATGTGGGGCACAAGCACGCCGTGCCAGCTCTGGGCCTGCTGCTGCAGGAAGAGGCAATCCCAGTGGTAGGGATGAATGAAAACCTTGAAGGTAAAGGAAAGGATGTCCTTGCCAAGGAGCTGTGGTTTGCCCCACGTTGCAGCCCCATCAGGTCGCTGCAGCAAGAGCAGCTTTGCTGTCCCACTGGTGGGGGAAGACAGAGGCTTCCCAGAGCATCACCCTGCCAAGGTGTGGACCCTGCTGAGGGTTTCCACCAGGGGCTTCTCAAACCAGCACAAGGCACACAGATGGGAAGGGTAGCTGCTTTCTGGGTGTAGCAGTTGTTAAGGATTAGAGTTCTGCTAGTTCTTTTCAATAAGTTACAACTCCCATTTTTGCTGTTTCACAGCTGAGTGGTTTTTACTGAGGCAACAAGCCCTCTCAGAAGTCTAGAAGTGAACAGTAGGGCAATCAGGACTCCACATCCTCTGCCTCAATTAGTTCTTTCAGTGGTGCCTGAGCAATCCTTGTTAACTCATGCCCAGGGCAGAAACCTGGTTCTGTTCCCTTCACTGCAAGTCTTGCTATAAATGCACAGCTCATAGAAAGCATCATCCATGAGGAGCTTGGACCATTTGAAACCAGATGGCTCCATGAAGCACAGAGAGCCACACAGCTGCAAGGTAGAAGGTGATGCTGGAAAACATTTGGAAGGCTAAGTCTGAAATGACGCTTTGAAATTATCAGCACGAGATGCCTTTTGAAATTCCTGGTAGACTACATTGGAATGGCATCACGTGCAAATCACCCACCTGCAGGGTCTGGGACTGTTTTCTTGCTTGGTGTAAGAAAGGGCGAGATCCAGATCACCTTTAGCTTGTGTTAACAAGGCTTTATTCCAGTAAAGGAGTAAAGAGCATCCAGCAGCAGTTTGTAGGGATACCTAATTTTCAAGCTAGATACTTGAAATTCATCGAATTTCCGTAAACAGGCACAGCACATTGTTGGAGACTCTCAAGGGGGTTTTGATCCTAATTGGAGGAGGCCAAAGTGGATGGGATGTTGGAGAGTTCTCACAGCAATGCGCTCATCCGTTCTGTGATGGCTTGGCTGTGCCAACTGGGATGTGATGCAACCCCATCTCCAAAGCACAGGCCACTGGGCAAACCCTCCCACCGGCAGCCTGCGAAGGTTCAATCCGTGTCACACGGGCAGGTTAAATAATGACACACACCGTCAGCACCAGCCCAACAGGTTAAATAATGACACCGTCAACAGCACCCCAATGGGAGCCACGGGCTGAGCTAGGGCAGTGGCAGAGTGTGAGCGCAGCCACAGCGCTTGGCAGGAGGTACCTGTTGTTCCTCTCGCATTTAGAAGCTAAAATTTCCCTGCCTGGGCGATTTCAATGCCTATTGAAAGGCGAACGAAGCATGTGACTGAATGAGATCATTGAGGGGAAAAAAAGCGCATTCATTCTGCTGGCGAAAAGCTGGACTCCAGCAGCAGCTGCCATTAATTAACTGGGGTTATTATTTATATGAGCCAGTTAATAGAGATGTTGTTTAAATCTACACTTCTTATCCAGTCAGGTTTTGAAGAGTTGTGATTAGAACCAGAAATATCAATAGTTGGGGGCTGGTGTCGGGAAAATAATTGCAGTAACACTGCACTAAGCATGGGGAAAATGTTCCTGAAAACTAATTGAACTTGCTTTGATTCCTACAGGGAGATGTGGGCTTACCTGGTTTAACTGGGTTCCCTGGACCACCTGGTAGAAAGGTAAGAGCATTCTTTTCTAGTCGATTAGATCAGTGTTTTTATTTTAAAATTTTCCCCAGTATCTCTGCCTAAAAGACTTCATTAAGTCCGATGCCCTACCCAAACAGTCTTATGCCTGTTTCACAGGTGTATAACCTGGGAGATAGGCTGAAGCAGCTGCCCAAAGTTGGACTAGCAAGGTTATGTATGAGTGTGAAATGGAATTCTGGATGCAGATTCCTGCTCCTTCTTTGTACTCCACAACCCTCTGCTCCCTGACGCTGGGTCTTCCTCAGCAAGCTGAGTCTGGTTCTGGTGCAGCCAATGCATTAACTAAATGGATCTACAACCATCAGCAATACTCAAAAGCTGGATTCAGGACACATTTAACATTCCGAGGAAACCTTAACTGTTTATCCTGGTAAAGCACATTTCAAAAAAGTATCTGTATGCCTTCCCTCTCTATATTTCTTGGAGACTGACAGCACTAGTCAGGTTTTACTTTATTTGCTTCTGTATTGATACTTCAACATCATTAACACCCTGAACAACATACTTGAGCCAAGGAAAGGGTATGTAGGGATAAAACACAG
Organism: Grallaria varia; assembly: GCA_013396735.1. NCBI lineage: Eukaryota > Metazoa > Chordata > Aves > Passeriformes > Formicariidae > Grallaria > Grallaria varia. The sequence continues at coordinate 210,919 of VWZG01005844.1, read as the reverse complement.
GATCCATCCCTGTTTTCTCGAGGCAGCAAACTGTTTGCCTGTATCAGTTAACTCAAGACTGCACAGCAGCCCTTCAGCAATTCCCACCTGGAGCTCAGGTCTTTGATATATCAAGGGTGTTTCAGCTGATCCTCCAGTCCCAGGCTGTATTGAGAGGTTGGTTTCTTTTTTTGGAAGATGGACCTGTTGCAGGGGTTTCTTTGAGTGGGGCTCAGTGGACTTGACTCCCCTTCCTAGCAAGCCAATATTGCCATGGCTAAGCTGAATAGTTAAAATTAGCATCCTGTTTCATTCACTTCATCATTCAATGGGCTATTGACAACATACCGTTCCTCAGGCCAATTAGCTGCACACAAACACCTACTCAGGTATGTTTTAAGACTGGGGAGAGAAAGAAGGTGTGGAGGAGGCTGAAAGAAACCCTCCCACTCTCCATGATTATTTGTCATATGCTTTATATTTCTAATAGAATTGCCAAGAGTAAGTTTATTTTTCTGTTCCAGGGCTGGTCATGCTTGGGGTGCTGCGTGGAGTGGGAGTAATAGGGTGATTAATTACCGATCTTTTCCTGTCACAAACAAGTTCTAACTAATAGGCTGCAAAGAATACCATTTTCCTGGTATAACAGCTCATAAAACAAAGCCTTGTGGTTACAATCAGCAAAATGCAATGTCAGGAGTGCAAGGACTCATAGTGGAAAAATGGAGAAGGAACAGGAGATTGAACAAACATTCCCGAGTCCACCACAGGGCCTTCACATCTGATCTCTGCTCCCCCAGGACAGGGCAAAGGCAGGGATATGCTCCTCTTTCTTCAAGTAATGAGCAAGTTGGAGGTTGAAATTTTTCCTTCGGTGCTGCTTAAAAACAACCACCTCCCAGTAGCACTAGTCTGGCAGTGGGTTTGATGTAACCTGGCTTTTATTAGCATCCTGTGCTAAGAAAAAATTTACAGCTGTTTGGAGAAATGTTTGGAAAATTTTTTTATTTTTTTTTTTAATCTGGATTCCTTGCTGGCATTCTCCCAGTGAAAATATGCCTGTGTTTGGCTGAAAAGGGGCTACATGTCTTGGCTACCGGAAAACAGCAACACCTTGGAAATGGACATCACTCCGTGGAGGGACTGTGGAAAGTGCTCTCAGGGCTTTGATCTGAAACTTTGAAAGAGGCAAAATATTTCACCAGGGGAAACAAAATACTTTTCCCACTAAATGAAACAACTGGCTCCGCAGCCGGAGCTGGAGCCACAACCAGCAGCACATGGCTTGGGACAGCCTTGGGAATGCAGACAGAGCTGTGCTCTGTGGGGTTGGAGAGGCTGATCTCGGAGCAACCCCAAGGCTGTTTTACCTGCACGTGTCTGTGAGTAGGTGAAACTGCTTTGGAAGCAGCAGATGTATTTCTCATCCTCTTCACCCAGAGCAAACGCTGCTTTTGTCGACCTGGGAAGGGCGGCAGGACTTGGCCGTTCCCTCTGCCCATCCCTCCAGGGTCTACAAGCTCTGTGGGCTTTGGCTTTTGGCTGGGGGCTGCAGACCCACGGCTGCCTTGGAGATGGAACTCAGCAGAGCAGCACCACCACTCCAGAGGAGAAAACAGCTCTAGCAAAGGACATGTTTGTAGCAGGCAGCAGTGAGAGAGGAAAAGCTTCCTTAGAGTCACTCAGAGAGGAAAGACAGAGCTGGGAAGTGGTCAGAGCTCCAAAACATCCTGTTATGCAGGTCCCATTCAGTGGCCTCTTTACTCCTCACATTTCCTACCAAAGTGCAGGATGATCCCTGTTAGCTAGGAGAGAGTGGATTATAAATATCATCACAGATGAGTAAATCCTTCATTGGAGTGCAATTTCCTTTCTAAATCACAGCCCTTTGTGTTGAGCACCCTGTAATCGTCAGGAAGTGTTTGGATAAAAGAGCAAATGCAGTTGTTTTCATACCCTCTGCCCTGTCATTTTAGTGCTATTTGAAGAGGATTTTAGCAGGTAAATAAGCTCATGTTACAGCCAACTTTAGCACACACAAGCTTTTCTGGTTTAACCTCACAGTAATTAACGTGAGGCAGAAATAACTGTGATGTGTTATGAAGAAACAAATGTTTGAAGCTTCCCAGAGCTCAGTGTGTGTGGTGAGGAGGATACGTAGGAGAACACAACAGTAATGGAGTGTCTACATATTTAACCTGAGTGCAATTCACTTACTGTGACAGTGGGAATAGCAACGCAACGTTTGACTTCAGGATGTGCTTTGAGCATCTCATCTGGCCACCTGCTCTGGGTGGACATGCAGGTTTGACACACCCATCCTGCAGGGACCCAGTTGGAGCAGAATGGTTTGGGGCAGCCAAGCCAAGAGCCTCTTTCTTATCAGTGAAGGGAGCTGAGACATCTCTGAGTGTCTGTGTTTGTGGATGCAGGTGCTCCAGCTGTCTGGAGGCAAAGGTAGCTCCTGCTCCACACTGGAGGAGCTGGGCAGAGAGCCCAGGAGGAGACCCCACGGGTGCTGTGCTGAACCCCAGGGCACGGCTGGAGGGGCTGAACCCAGGGCTGTTTCTGTTGGCAGCTCTCACCCGCAGGCCAGACACCCAGCCAGGGTGGAACATCCTCCCTCCTTTCTGCTGAGGAGCCAAGGAGAGGATAAACAGGAGAGGATCTCGTGGGGCAGATTTCTGGAGAGGGGCAGGGAGTCCTGTCTGCTGGTCCTGCTCCAAGAGGAGCCTCTGGCTGAAATGCTCCAGCAGCATTTGGAGAAAGCACCTTCGAGGTGGTTCAGACAAGGGCCTGCTGGAAGCCAAATGGTCTTTCAGGTCAGCCACCACCTCGTCAGGAGGTGCAGCTCCATCCAAGTGCAGGCCATGGGACGTCAGCAAGGTCAAGCAGGAGAGAACTGGTGAGAGGGGAATCAACATCTGCCCGGGCCAAAGCGTCTGCAATAACAGGGAAGGAGGAATGCAGAGGGGAGCTGCAGTGGCCAGCATGGCTGAGAGGGCTGCACTGCACCACCAGCCAAGGCTTGGGCTGCAGGTCTGCAACAGCCCATGGGAAGAATCAAAAGGCTGTTAGGCAGAGGTGTGGACCTGGAGGCAGGAAGAGTTCGAGGTTCAGCTGTAGAGCAGAGCAAAAGGCGAGTGCTCGGTCACACCAGGGGTTGGGGGTGGCTTCCAGAGCTGGGATGCTCCCCACGGGTTTCACGTGCCAGAGCCCTGCCTGGGACAGGGTGAGTAGCAGAGACTGAGTTACAATTAGTTGTAACCCTCCCTGAAAGCATTTTAGTTTTTCTGTAGTATTTGTGCAAGGATCATTCCTTGTTTATTTTTTTCTCTACATTTGTTTCAAGTTAAATTTTCTGCTCTTTTTTATCATTTTTTTTTTTTTAAATCTTGCTGGTAGCCCAGCATAACAGTCATCTTTGTAACTGAGTATAATCTTCTAATCTGCTCTGACTCAGCTTGATGGAAGTGGGTTTGTTTTAAAGAGCTGAAAAAACATAATAAAGAAGAGGGGAAACAAATCTGTTGCCTGCAGAATTTACTCCACGTTTGAAGAGTGCTCTTGGTAAATCCAGGAGAAAGCAGCTGCCCTTAGAAGACACACTGCTCAGGTTGCCCTTGTCCCACTCCAGTGTCTGCATCCCCAAAAAGAATCACTGACAAACAGAAGCAGGTTTATGAAAGACCTGCAAGAATGATTTGAAACCTGGAACGCTTTCCAGCAAGTAAGCTGGGTTGAAACTCGTTCTAATTAATTCAGCAGAGAGCAGTTTAAGAGGCAGCTTGCTCACCATTGTCATGTCTTGTAATAATTAGATTAGAAAAGCTGGATGCTAGAACAAGTTCAAAGTAAGAAAAGAATTGAAGTTTCCTGTGACAGTAAATGGTTGTTTTGGTGTTGCCCGTGACATTTCAAGCTCTAAAGTGAGAGTGTTGGGGAGTCCCCAGTGTGCCCAAAGCCAACAGTTCATCCCATAGGCCTGTGGTTTCCTGAGGATTAAGGACAGCTTTTCTCAAGGTGTATATTACAAATAGACAGATCAGAGCCCAGAGACCACTCTAAATGTGTTTGTGGAGCAATTTCTTCTGGAGAAAGCACCATCACAGCACCCTGTGGGAAACACTGGCAGGTCAAAGCAGCACGTTAAAAGTTTGCATGACTGCATAATGCTGCCCCATATCCAAAATCCTCCTTCTCCTCTGAACTTTACTCCCACCTGCAAAGAAAAATCCAAACCCAGATTATTTTATTTTTGTGTCTTATTATCCATCTCTTCCATTCTGTTTTGACAGGGATATAAAGGCTACCCGGGACCGCCAGGTCACCCTGGAGACCAGGTGAGTCTTCCCAGTTCCCAACAGTGAGCCTTTAAGGAGGGATGGATTTGCTGACTGATGGTAGTTTGGCTGTGGTGCAGCCTGCTTGGTGTGGACAGCCAGCTCCTTCCAGGGTGCTCAGCACACACTGGGGTGTGCTGTGAGCCCCGGAGCTGCCAGCAGACACTGCCCCAGCATCAGCAGGACGGGGGGAGGAGACTGCTTTGGACTTCCTAAATTTAATTTCTAATTTTTATTGTTCAACCACGTTACGTTTACTTGCGGGAAGAAATACCAGCTTACTCTCCTCCCCCTTTATTTGTCTTTTTACATTAACTTCACCTGGAGTTTACTAACCACATCTTGGTAAGTACTAACATGTAATTCCCTTCCCAAAGCCCATTCCTCCTCTCCCCTTTTCTCCCTCCCCTTTGTTTGGTTAAGTCTGATGTTTGCAGTGCAGTAAAAAAAAAATAAATAAAAAAAGGCAATGAATAGCAGGCCCTGTTAGCAGTGATGTTAAAGGATATTATACATGAATCCATTTAGTTCTGAAGAATTTTGGCAGTACTTCCCCACCAGTAAAACGGTTCCATATGCCAGATATAGATGCAGCCTTACACCTTCTCTTAGCCCCCTTATTTCAGCCTATCTGCTGCTTTCCCTGCAGAGGGAGGGAGAAGGAGAAATAGCAGCCCATGCTTAGTGCACAGATCCTATTGACTTGGCTTCTGTGGGTTTCTCCCCCCCTCATTAATTTATCCCACTCTCCACCCTTAATATTTTCTTCCTCTCTATAAATGTGCTTTAGGTTAATCCATTGCACCTCCTTTTCCCCCCAGCTCAAATGATGGAGGAGCTAAAAATGCTTCCCAGGTGGGACTTTCACCTGACCTTCTGTGCCTTCTCTTTTTTTTTTCCTTTCCAAAGGGCGAACGAGGACCGGCTGGCAGTCCAGGTGCCAAAGGTTATCCTGGCAGGCAGGTGCAGTAAATCTCATCGTGCTGTGCACAGACTAGGGATTTGGGTGTGCAGGTAGCTAAATGTGTGCCCTGCTAAATTCGTGCCCCACTGGAGACAGTGCAGACCTCTAGAAAATATCTGAATATTTGACCTCTGAATGTTTTCCTTCTTCCCTCTCCAATGTGTGTCAGTGATGTGGTCTTTCGACTCTGAAAGGTCGTTAGAAAGTATTTTGTGCCTATGGTAGATAAAACTTGAATTTCTACAGCAAATTCTGACAATATTTTGCTTCAGTATAACAGTAGGCAAAAAGCCCCCATAGCAGAGCAAAGAAACACACCCTGCAGATGGCAGGACTGGATGGGAGCTTTATGCACCTGACTACATCTCCATTCATGCCCTGAAAGGCTCTTAGAGATGTGCATGCCCAAGGGTCTCCTAGATGTGAATCCGTGTTAGATATCTTGGACGTACAAAGTTAATGAATGCTCTTCAGCAGTTCAGCCCTTCAGATAAACAGGATGAAATCTGTGCCTTGACATTGGAAGAACAAAAGTGCCTTCTTAAAATGTGGTTTGGGTCGGGAAAGTGACTTTTTTTTCTTTTTCTTTTTTTTCAGTCAGCTTTTTTTCAGCGCATCTGAATGCTGTGTGTATCCAGCATCAGAGCTGTTTACTTTACTGAGATTTTACTACTTGTTACTCCTGTCAGCTGTGCTGGCTCTGCAGCCATGGGAGAGAGTGCTTGGCTCGGCTTCGGTTTGTGCATCACAGGCAGGATTGTTAACTTCACCCTGATGCCTGAAATCATTGGCAACGAGGCAGGAGCCAGGCAAGAGCACAGCCCGACTTTCACATCCCAGGCTGAGCCTGCAGTGCTGCCAGCTGAAGAAAATATGGATTTGGCCTTTTTCTTTTTTTTTTTTTCCCCTCCAGAAAATCCCAACAACATTTGAAAGTAGGGGGGAAAAAGTGGATCTGGAAACTTTCTAAAATATGATAAAAGTGAAAATTCATTTTGTCTCTTTATACTGTTGTTCTTTGCAGTACTTTACATGAGCAGCGACAGGCATAGAACTAGAATGGGCAATATATTTTCAGTTTTTCCACGGCTGTCAATGCTGCAGAGGGTCAGAGACAGCCCAGTACCTGCCCTGCTAAGTGACTTTCTAGGCTGCAGAAATCAGAGAGGGTCGCTCAGTGTTCCTTGAACAGGTGTTGGAATGTGTTTGCTGTGCACGTGTTCAGTTGGGCAGGAAAATGAGCAGGGAGCTGTTGGGTGCAGAGCATCCCTGAGTGTCACAGCCCCTGGACACCCCACTGCCACAGCCCTGCTGGTCTCTGTGACCAGAAATCTCCGGCTCAGCCTCCGGGAGGGCTCACTATGGGCAGCAGTCTCAGGTTCTGCGAATCCCAGCTCCCCAACAATGGGAGATTTGCTATTTGTATTGGTTTGTCCCTTTTTTCTCCTTTGTTGGGACCCCTCAGGCTCGGCTCTTAAAGCAGAACCACACAGGGACGGTGCTGGGGGGTTGGCACTGCTGGTTATTTTAAGTTAAAGCTTGTCCACGTTTGTCTTTGTTTTTTCCCTTCTGTTCTAGGGTTTACCTGGCCCCATAGGGGAAGCTGGCCCAAAAGGCACTCGGGTAAGCAGCCTCTCAGTTGGCTTTTCTCTTCTCCAGAAACTTTATGCTTGATTTTGCAATCCCAAACCTGGTTGCTCGCAGTTGTTGGATTCAGGGGATCTGAACTCTGCACTGCTTGTCTGCTGAGGCACTGCTAAATTTTTTGAATCAAATCTGGAATGCACCACAGTCCAAGTTCCCCAAACAGTGCTGGTGATAAAGTCAGAGCTCCCATGGCAGGAGGGGAAAGAATAGCTTACAAATTCCTAGCAAAGCCTGCAAGCCCCATCTCCCCAAGGCCTCTTTAGTCTCAATAAGTGTGGTTCAGCGGTCTTTGACCACGCTGCATCTGGGCCCATTTGGGTACGGTCCTGCTTTGGGAGTGATTTATATCCTCACGCAGAACAGCGAGCCAGCATCTTGAAACCATGTGCAAATACAAACAATATCTCCATCCTGCCTCGCTGTGCTCACCAAATGTAATTGCTGGGGGTTTATTCTCACTGCAAGAGATTTTTTTTTTTTGTATTACTACTTAAGGCTCTTGTTAATCACATTTTGTTCTTTTCCTGCAATTATAAATTCAACAATGAGATTCCAAGCCAGTAAAATCCCCCATTTCTCTAACATGTGATACTTTCTCTATATGCAGTAAATTCAAGCAGCTGGCTCTCATCATTAGGAAAACTGCAAGGAATAAACAAATGCTGACCCTGTAGCTCGCTGTATTCCTGAGCTGGGAAGGGACACGGCACGTTCAGTGTCCTGCAGGAGAGAGGAAGATCCAAGAGCACAACTTGCTCCCCTCACTTCTGCAGGGGCTGAAGTTTTCCCTGGTGCATTTATTTCACTGCCCTAACCAGGACCTTGTGTAATTATCACGTGGTAGATGTGCAGAATGTAAGACTTTGAAATCATGTTCCACTTTTCACCCCTGGGCGCTGAGGGCTAAAATACTTATAAATACCCAAGAAAGCCATTTCTCAGTTCAACTGCAATCAATCAGAATTGGGTACTAAGGTGAGATGTGCACATTTTGTGGATTAAGGAGGCCAACTCTGGACTCTTCTCCATCCTCCACCTCTATTTTTTAATTCTGCAGGGAGAAGTTCAGGAGTTATGTGATTTGTTTGGGGATTCAGGAGGCAAAGATCATTTTAACGTAGCAGCGTTTCCCGGCCAGGTATTATCCCTAAAGGAAATGCAAGCTGAAGGGAGAAGTGGAAGCGACAAAGTTTGGTGGGGTTGGCAGTAAGAGCTTTAGTGATGATGGAGAAAGGTGAGAGCAAAGCAGTGTTAGCACTTGGCTCTGGTGACAGCGAGGTGCCACCGAGGGGGCTCCCTACTGGGATCCACTTCCTCTGGATTCGGCATGTTTGGCACAAACGGGTCCCTTGCAGGGGCCCAGCACACAAGGTAACTCTGTCCTGGCTGCTGAGCAAGGGGGTCGAACACAAGGCTGCCATTGTGGCAAGGCGAGGGGAACGCGGCGTTTCCTGCGGCGTGTCTTGTCTGAGCAGGACCCCAAGGCCAGAGAGAGACGCGTGGAAGGAGCAGAGTTCGGGGCAAACACGTTGGTGCAAAGGTTTCCTTACAGGTCGGAGTCAGAGATCTGTGTGGGTGCACAGGATAAACCTCACATGTGGATCCAACGAGCCCGGAATGGCAGGGGCAGCTCCTCCCAGCCCAGCCCTCGGTGCTTGGGCTGGTGAAGGGTTTGCAGAAGGTCCTGGTGGTGTGGCAGAGTGGGCAGGGACAGACCGTGGGCAGAGCCAGCACCAACTCGCTCCCTTGGGAGCCCCAGTGCCAGGAAAAGGGAGGGGTGACCTCCAGGTGACAGAACACAAACAGAAAGGGCTCTGTACAACAGGACAGGTGGATGCGAGTGCCAGAGAGCCCTTGGAGAGACACAGGGAGGTGTAGCCCTGCGGGTTACTTTTGCCATCGCTCTTGCTAACCTTGAACCAAGCTCCGTTTCCCTCAGGTGCACTTAGAGCCAGCCCAGGTAAGGTGTCTCCTTGCTGGCCTCTTCCTGCCTGGAGTCCTCCTGATCCCTGGTGTGAGGGTATGTGCCCTTGGACTACATCGTGGAAGCCAGCACCATGCAGTCCATGGGCATATACACTTGCCTCAAGGTTTATTTCATCACGCCTGCCACTGACCAGCGCTGGAGGCTGCTCTGCTGCTCAGGAAGCACAGACTGACTGGATGCTAACGGAGAAATGTATTTGACTACTTGTTTCTTCTTCTCTTTAGGGCTATATTGGTCTCCCAGGATTATTTGGGCTACCAGGGGCTGATGGAGAACGAGTGAGTATCTTGTGAAGAAAGCCTTGGTGTGTTGGTTGAATGCAGTTCTTGAGAGCCTGGTGTAACCTTCTCTATCCCCTGTTGCTGAGGAAAGAGGCAAGCATGGCCAGTGCTTAACTGTGCCTTCCTCAGCCCCCTCCTAGCCTTGAATGAAGACCTGTGTGCCTGCATAATGCTGACATTCAGCTCAGGAAAACCCAGACTTCAGGCAGGGCCATCAGAGCTCACTGTTGACTGGAGAGGAGTTTTCCTGTAATTTTTCCTTCACTCAGAAACCTGCCTTCCCACTCCCACATGCTGGTTCATCACAGTGGGATGGGGCAGCGTGGGGAGAATGCACATGGCAACTCCCTGCTCCCACAGGAGTTACATCCCAGCATTTTGGGTGACCAACTGGAGATGTTCCCTTGGAAGGGACAGTGTCTGGGCTTTTCTGACAACGCCTTTGCTTTCAGTTGCATTGAGTCTGGCAGTCCAGAATGGGGCTGGGGCTGGGGTGGGCAGTGTGGCTGCTGTTCCCACGTGTCTTCCCATCCCTTCCCCAAACCCCCGTGTTTGGTGCTTTGTGGGACCCCCCGTGCTTTTCTGCTCTCCAGCCCCATGTCCCCCACCCGCCTGCCCTCTTCCCATCCACGCACCCCGCTCTTCCCACCGCGAGAGCTCCCAAAGAAGGTCTCTGGAAGAGGAAGACTGTTTTATTCCAGTTTTTTCTCCCTCAAATGCAGCCTCCAGACACGAGAGGCCCCGGGAGCGTGGGGGAGTGAGCACGTGTGTGTGTGTGTGTGTGTGTGTGTGTCCCTGCCTGGGAGGGGACTGCCCTGTGCTCTGGCGACGCTGATTTAATGCTTGTATAACTAAATAAGAAACAAAAACAGAAGTTCTCCAGCGAGTGCCTCAGTGGTGGCCGTCCTTCGGTTCCAGACCAGTAGCTTAATGACTGCTCCTGCTAAGCATGCCCCAGCCTGCTGCCCCGGGTGGGGATGCTGCTCTAATGGGAGAAGGTTAATTGTCTTCTGCTCTCGGAGCTGACATTTTGATTCCCCAACAATGCCGCAGTCATTAGCCTGTTTTGCATCCTCCTTTCTCCGCTCATTTTTGTTTTGTGTTGTTGGTTGGCTGTTTGCTTTCCCAACCAGACATGTTATTTTTTTTCTCTCTCTGTTTTTTCCTCGCAGGGGATCCCTGGAGTTCCTGGGAAGAGGGGCAAGATGGGTAGGCCGGTAAAGTTTTTCCTCGTCTATTATGCAGACCTTTGTTGAATGAAACTGGAAAGAAAACATCTGGCTTTTGGCTGGGTCCCTTCATATCTTCTGATGGGAGCTAAAGGGGGGAGGTCAAACAAACCTTTCTATGTCTCTCTTCCCAAGCAGGAAGAAAACCAAAGATAGGGATATTGTTATCTTCCTGTCTTCCACGCTCTGCCCACTTTGTGCTCTTTCTCACACTGTCTCCATGCTCCCTTGGTTCTTACACTTCTTCTACAACAACTTCCTGCCTTGTCCTCCCTCTGGCCAGCCTCTTCCCTGAATGCACCTTTGAATTCCCAGCCATGATTGCAGCCCCCCAGGTGTTGTCCTTCCTCTGTTACATCTCCTGCTCTGGACTCCCACCAGTCCCATCTTCTTACTGTGTCTCTCTCCAACCCTTGTCCCACCCTGGTTTCTGTAATGCAAGAAACCTTTTTGTCCTTGGCGATGTAACAGATCAGGGGAAGACTTGTTTGAGTGACAAGGAGACTGGGTAGGTGTGAGAGCTTGGCCAGGAGGAAGAGGTGTTTGCAGGTAGGGCTGAAGAGAAGGTGGAAACTGTAAGCGTGGCATAGAAGAACAAGGTGGGTTGTGCTGACTGCAGCAAAAGGCAAGGGCAGGTGGAGAAATACTGAAATAAGCAAAGGAAACAGGGAAAGGCCAGAACTAAAGCCCTTTCCATATCAGCCTTCTTCCAAGCAGTTCTGCTTGTCTCCTTTAGCAAACAGGATAGAGCTTTTTGCTCCAGGAATCAGTAGAGAGATCAGACATGTTGGCGCTTTGGTGTTTCTCATTGCCTTTACACCTTGCCCATCCTGTCAACCTGAGTTCATCTCGATCTCTGGACATCGTTGCACTCACAGGCCTCTTGTAAAATGTCCACTCACCCACACAGGGGAAAATCCAGTGCTTTGCCCTTGTTCCCCTTGCAGGCAAACACGTGCCTCCCAGGAGCCCCACGCCTACCACTTGCTGATGTTCCCACTGTAAAATCTGTGTGAACATCCTAAAAGTGCCACGTCCATCCTGGCTGTTCTTATCTGTTTGGGAAATTGGGAGCGGTAGAACAGATTATTTTTTTTTTTATTTTCTTAGGGGGAAAGAGGGGGAGGAGAGGTGGAAATTCGTACCAGATCTTACAGTTTTGCAAGGGGCTGGTTGCACCAGAAACCCCCGGTGATGAATAAGTGCAGAGCCCGTGGCTGTGACCGTGACTCACTGGCCGGGGTAAAACAAACACAGCGGCCGTCGTTAGGGTGCAGGGGCTCTGCTCCCCGGCCGGGCTCCGCGCGGAGCACGCTGCGGGCTCAACGCCTTCCAGCTGTTGGCTGGCCAGCCTTTGTGATCTTCCAGGCAAGGGTTTGTTGGTCTGGCGGTCGCTGTTACGAGCAAGGGGCTCCCCTGAGATCAGCGGGGAATCTCTCAGCCGTGGAGGCGTTTGGGCTGGGACGTGGAGAAGGGATTAAACGGCGGCACGTGAGCACCTCTGTTCTTGCTTGGCTCCTTCGGAGAGTTTTGGCCCCATCCCTGTTTCATGATAACAGGTTTAATAAGAAATCTTGAATGGGCCGGTTTGTACTTCTGAGCGTGAACAGAAAGATTAAGTGACATCCAGAGGCTTTCAGGAAGTCATAGAGAGAATGGAAAGCAAGAGCCAGCTGACCTGGTTCTCGTCCTAACACTTATCTCCTGGCCAGTGCTGTCTCCCAGCTGGTTTGGGGTGTCCGTGAACTTTCTGGCATTTCTCTGGTCTCTCCCATTCCCACGCCTTTAGGTTTGCTGGCACAGCTGCTGTTCCTGTGCTATCTCAGTGTTGTTATTGCAGTGAAGAGCCCTTGAAGGCCCTTGTAGTTGCCATCCATGCTGGTAAATGCTCTGGAGAGTAGGGAAGGAGTTGGTATCACACAGATTTCTCTACCTAGCTCTGTTTGGGAGACCAGCAGTGGACAAAATGCTCTGCTGAGGAGGAACGGGGGGCTGGGGGAGTTTGCATGTGACACCGTGGGCCTCTGAGAATGATGTAAGAGGGAATGATTAAAATAGAAGAACTGGACGTGAGTCAGACCTTGAAATCCTTCCAGGGAAGTTAAGTTTTGCAGAGCTGTGAGGGACATGGTGAGTCTGTCGTGGAAACAGTTGACTCCACCTCCTGCCCAGCCCTCCCTGCCCGGCATCAGCGATGCGAAAGGCAAGGACATCCCAACATAAGGGCCCTGGAACTCTGGAGAAGGTGGAGAGGGCTGGGGAGAGAGTTATGGTTGAAGTCCAGCTTACAAGGGAGGCTGAAATAACATCTCTGGATCTGACTCTTTTAGAGGTGGGCTGGGGGATTGTCACTGAAGGGTCTGGTTGCTTAAACCTTCAGTCTTGCCAATGCAGTGGCTGATAAGAATGGCTTTTTATGGTGGTTTTGTGGATTTTTATAGTGTTCAGTTCACAAGTCAGTCAAATACAACTGAGGTTTCCTTATATTTTTCTAAGAACCTGGTGGTGCTGTTGGTCCTGTGCGTGGAGCTCAGCTGAGTGCTCAGAGCCTCACTGTGTCAGGTACCAGGCAAAAGAGCTTGTGGAAGGAAAACCCTGACCTAAAGAGTCCACAAAACAGCCCAGAATCAGACCATGACCCGGGACTGGAAGGTTTTGGTGACAGTAGCACAAGCAAGTAATTAATACCACAGGCAGATACCTCTGTGTCACTGAGCTCATCGTTGTGTTCCTCCTCTTGTCCTCCTGTCACTCGTGTTTGTGAGTGATGCACCAGCTGTGGGGTGCTGTGATGTGGATTCCTCCTCACCTCAGGCAAGGAAGGCAACACCTCCTGGCAGCACCAGCCCTGCCACCAGGCTTTGCCCACCCAGGCTTTGGCAAGTGCCAACAGTGCTGCTGAAGAGGCAATGGCAGGTGGAGTAGGTTGTGTGAGCAGCAGGCACAGAGGGAGGGTTTGCGTGCAGTACACGTGCCCAGGTAGGCTGACACCTCTACCTGTGAGAGCAGCTGGAGGCTGCCAAGGCAACGTGGGGAGATGCTGTGTTGGTCAGGCTGCACAGGAGGAGGATGTGGGACCTGCTTTCTCCCCGTGCCACGCAGCATCAGACGGGCTGTTTGGCTCTCCTTGGCTGTGTGCAGCACAGGGATAACACGCTCTCTTTGGAGAGCACCCCTTTGAGCTCAGCAGCTGGGGCTTGGCATGGAAATGCCAAGGATTATGGCTCACGTGTCAAGGAAGACGCGAGACAAAGTGTCATGTGGATTTAAAGAGTTAGGGATCAGCACGTAGGTGAGCCCAGGAGTCTCCCTTCCCTCTGCCTTCACCCCCAGCGTGTGGGCTGTGCAAGCCCCCAGTGATCTTCACCCCCAGTGCAGGCTGTGCGAGCCCCCAGTGATCTTCACCCCCAGTGCAGGCTGTGCGAGCCCCCAGTGATCTTCACCCCCAGTGTGCGGGCTGTGAGAGCCCCCAGTGATCTTCACCCCCAGCATGCGGGCTGTGCGAGCCCCCAGTGATGTGGCAGCCACTGGGACGCAGCCTCAGTGTTTGCTGTGAGGATCAGTGTGGTGGCAAAGTGCCGGGACTGGCACTGCTTCCCACGGGCTGACCACAGGCAGGATCCCCCTTGCCAGCTCCCAGCCCATAACACGCCAGCACCTTCTCACCAGGCTCTTTGTCATGGCTGTTGTCCCCTCCCGTGTTGACTGTATTAATGTCCTGTCTGCTGTCCTCTCCCATGGCTATTAACTCCTGCCCACAGTGAGCACCAAAGTCACAATATATTGTTTTTTCTGTCAGAGGTGCGTGTGACACCCCTGCCCTCCCCAGCAAGTGTGGGGTGGCTGTTGCACCATAAGAAAAGGCATTGCCTTGGAGGAGGCTCCAGATAGCCCAAAGCGGGGCTGCCTCTGGGTTAGGAACGTTTCATTTTACAGCCTCCCCCAGCCTTTTGATGGATGGCTGAGATAGCTTCGTGGTGAACGTCAGAGCGTGGGCCTTTGCCAAGTTACACAGTCCCAGCTGCTGCCCGTGCAAACAATGGGGGGACATGCTTTGCCATGTGTCTGGGAAGGCTGGCAGAACCACAGATTACTGAGAACATAAATTGCTCTCCTCTCCGTAGGGACTAAGACCATAAACTGCTCCTCTCTTGCTCCAATCTTCTCTCTGCTTTGGACGCAGCTGAGACCCTTCCTTGCATTTGGAGTGAACCAAAGGTCTCCTGCACCACATGAGTTGAGATTTGGGAAACTGGGAGCACTGTTCTAAAGTACCTGTAGGTAGGTCTGTAGGAGCTGATGGACAGGACTTGGGTAGCTCTGGTTTGTGCTGGTACCCCAGCATAGTACCAAAATGTTCCATACCTTCTTTAGGAACTGATTGATTTTAAAAAATAACATGCTTTTAATCATTCTGTTTGTATGAAAAGTCCACTGGGGGTCCTGAAAACTAGCAATGAACAAAGCTCCTCTGTCAATAAGAGAGTTTTAGCACATGGATTGGATTTCTCCTGTTAGTCATCTAAGTCAATTATTTGCTATATTTTTTTCCTCTGTTAACCTAAATTTCTAAAATAGATTTAGTTTGAGCAATGGATGACTTTTTTAATGCTAAAGTTGGACACTGAAGCTGGGCAGCTGGTCTCTCCACCCCTCTGGGCCTGGTTCACCACTCTGAAATGCAGGCGTGAGCCCAGAGCAAATGTCACCATCTCTTTTTGGCCTGAGCTGTGTTCCACATGTCTGGAGTTTCCCAAATCTCTATGCTGAGGTGCTTGCATGGTTACTTACCACATGTTCTTGTGTTCCTGATTGCATCACCCGAATAACCTGGCGAGGTGCTCGATATCAGCATGTAATTAATGGGCAAAGCAAAGTACTGAAAACACAGGGAAAAGGGTTTGAAAGGTGCCAAGACCCATAACTTCTACTGAAAGAAAATAAATAATCCCCAAGATTTTTTTTTCCCCAAGAATATCCCTGAGTGACTTGTCCATCATCATTCAAAAATCTTGTGAGGAATGGAACCAAAGTCTCCCAAAGCACAGGGTCATCTTTCATCCTTCAAGAAAATGCTCATTCATAAATCAAAGCTCAAAAATAATTTTCTTTAGAAATTATAAGGAAAAAATAATGCAACTATCACTTTTGAGTCTAAAAACATTTTGGTCACTAAAGCTGCTTGACTTTCTTGAATAGAAGGCTGCTTGATTTGGAAATCTTGGCCATAAATAAGGAGAAGCAGTGGAATGTTCAGTGCTCTCCAGCATTAGGCCAGTGGATCTGTGCAATAGGAACTCAGAGCCCCAGAGACAGGGGAAAGATCCTGTACCAGGAGAAAAGGAGCAGAGCAGGAGCGTGGAGGGGCTGGCATTTAATGCCAGGGATGTTTGATTTAAGAAGCTTCAGGGGCTTTCTGCTCGTGTTGCCCTGAAGGGCTGTGCTCCCACAGCTGAAGGGATGATTTTGTTCAAAAATGCCATGAAATCTTTATCCAAAGAGGAGGTGACACAGAGCTGGGGAGGCTCCCAGGGAGAGAGAGCCAAGAGGCCTCTCATGTGAGAAAGGAGCAGGGCAGGGATGGCACCTCCCTCTTGGCAGGGATGAAAACTGCCCCAGACCCAGGTGTGGACTCCTGTGTGCCTTCATGGGTTACAGGCAGAGAGTGGCACCCCAGGGGCACAGGGTCTGCCAGGCTCCCTTCGGGGTGACTCTGCCTGGGGCTGCTCCAGCCCCTGCCCACCTGCGGAGGGGGCTCACTCTGCTCTGCACACCACAAATGCTCTCAGAGGTGTAACCTGCCAACATAAGCTACACTTGTTTGGTTTATTCTCCTTNTCCGTGGGAGGTAGTGATAAGAGTTCTCATTTTTTTTTTTTTTTTTTCCCCAGAATTCTTTTTCCCCCCCCCCGTCCCGCTTCCCCCCCCCCCCCTTTTTTTTTTTTCTCTTTCTTTCTTTTTCTTTTTTTTTTTTTCCTTACTTAAATTGTTTGACTTGCAAGTTCCATCCCTGGAGAGACTCCTGGGCAGTGATTCACCTGGCTGGAGCCAACTGGCAAATAGAGTCTTTTGCAGACAAGACAGGAGGGCTGGTTGGTTCGAGCAGCTTCACCTTCAGCCAACAGGAAAATAAAATCCTATTTTTGGAGAAGGATTCTGTTGGCGTGAAGACCTGCCAGGATTCCTTGGAGCAGCAGCTGCCAGACTGCCTCCCTTACTCCTTCAGGGAAAGTGTTTTAAACTGAATCAGATGGTGTACACACACAACACACCCACCCGCGTGTGAACACCTGAGGAGACTTTGCAAAAGGAGCAAAGGACACAGTGTGTGTCACCAGTCCCTGTTTCCAGGGACAGGACGCAAAAAGTGGTGGCATCTGCTGGGACCAGGAGCAGCCCTTTGGCTGAGAACAGCCAGAAGAAAGGGCAGGCTGCTCTGTTTGCTTTAAGCAGAGGAAAGGGCAGGCTGCTCTGTTTGCTTTAAGCAGAGGAAGAA
Source organism: Grallaria varia (assembly GCA_013396735.1). Classification (NCBI taxonomy): domain Eukaryota; kingdom Metazoa; phylum Chordata; class Aves; order Passeriformes; family Formicariidae; genus Grallaria; species Grallaria varia. Next base: position 193,993 of record VWZG01005844.1, on the reverse strand, counting down.
AGGAAGGGGAGGTGGAGTGGGATGTAATGCCCTGATGCAGGAGAGGAGCTGGTCCCAGTGTCTGCCTAGGTCTGGTTGTTCTCAGCAGGAGTCTCCCGGTGCGTGAAAGGATGTCTTTTGCAGGGAGTGGGGATGAAAAGGAATTAGAGCACTGTTGGAGCATCTCAAAGATAGAGATTTTTGTCAGTGCTTCAGCTTCAGACTTCTCAGTGTAGCCTGGGATAAATCAGTTTGTATTTCCCTCTGTCTCAGTTCAATGAGCACAGTGAGGATGAACTGCAACCACTGCAAAGCTCTGCTCGGGCTGGGACAGGGGAGCACAGAATCACCCGGGTCTCACGTAGTGAAAGCATCTGCTTGTGTGCTTTTTCTCCAGCTCCCCTTCAAATTTCATCTTGCTTCTTTCATTGAACTTCTCACTCAGACAATGTGAAATCCATTCAGCTGGACCTTCTCCCCCACGTCCTCTCTGTATTTCCCAGCTGTGAGATGGAGCCAAAAGTTTTGTCATACCTGACTGGAGCGGCTGTGGAGGAGCACCCCACAGGCTCTTGGCCAACACAACTTGTTAGTCAAACGTTTCCCTCTTAGCTCTGCTGCCACTTGCCATTCCCATCCCTGTCCTGGTCCTCCACTGCACGCCCCCTCGCTCCCACAAAGCAAGCAGGATGGGTGGCTGCCTATTTTTCACTGGAGTGTTTCCCTTTGCCATCCCAATTCTTAAGCATAATTTCCAGGGGCCAGTTTTCCTGGAAAAACAGCTGCACCCTGAAAAACTATGGATTTCCTGTCCCTAGACCCCCACCCTGCACTCGCTTTGGGAAGGTCAGGACACTCCGAATCTGTTGGGCTCTTTAATCTCTTTCACAAGTCTCCTGTAATGGGCTGCCAGTTGTGACCTGCCTGGCTGCCAGCACCGTCAAACAAGCTTCCTGCCCCATGGGTTCTCCCTCGGTTGGGGCTCCTCAGGCTGCTGGAGCAGCACATGGGAGAGGAGAGGAATTGCTGCTTATGGGGGAAAAAACCGGTGGGATAACAAAGTCCACTTGTAACTTCTAGGCTGCTTGTTTTGCTTGAATTGTGCTAGTTCTGTCCCCGGGGAACTTCTCTCTCTTTTTTAAGCTCAGGCAGGAGAGGCACTGAAAAAAATAGCTTTTACAGACGTGTGAGATCCAATAAATTAGGACACTGTGGTCACTGGAACTGTTATTGTGGTTTAAACTGCTACTGCTTACCCCATGGAAAGAAAGTGCTCTCTTTTTCATTAGGGGCTTAGATTGATTGTTTCCTGCTGTGCTGGGATGGCTTTCACAACCTGGTCTGGGTCTTTGGAGACTGGATGGATGCCGGAATAGCCTCCTTCGTGCTGCAGTGACCAGCCTTAGTCTCATTTAATGTGCAAAAACCTGTTAATACTTGTGGGCTAAGCTCAACCAGTGGGCTAGGACGCCTGGGGTTAGTTGGATTGAAGCGGCTCTTTCCATTTGTCTCCTCCTCTGGGTTTGTTTTACAGCTTGGGCCAAAAAGTACCAGGGGACCATCCCAGTGATGGGTGACCTGTGCCTTGGGCCGGATGGTGTCTTAGGGACAATGCGGTGTTGGCAAGGGCAGTGCTTTGGTGCTGAGTGTTGTCCTGGGCCTGGCTGGTGTGCCAGTGGTGCCAGCCCACGCTGTTCAGGCTTTTCTTCTCACCTTCCTCCTGTTCTGACCCTTTTCCATCCCTCCTCGAGGGTGGGCAGAGCCCTGAGCTCTGGGGACAGTCACGGTGTGCTGTGAATGGGCTTTATGGCCAAATCTCTCCTTTCCTGGGTAGCCTTGGCCGAGTGAACTCAGGTGCTCAGCTCTGTGTCAAAATACAGGAATAATCTGGTTTTCTAAGTACTTGGAGATCTGGTGTTGGAAAGCCTGTGTAAAAGCTACATTTTTATTAACTCTATGACCAAGTGCCTCAAATCTCCTGTCTTTAAGCAGAAAGAAAACTGAGGCATAAAAAGAAATCAGTGGGAAACTTTTGGATTTAAATAGTTCCTTATCTGGACACTTTTATCCTGGCAGAGGAGCACATTGTTTATGTCACGTTGCAAGAGTTTTAAGCCAAATTTAGGAAGTGGTTTTAGTCTGGAGCAAGCATTCCCCTAGGTGATATTACGCTGCTGTAGCAATACTGTTTTCATTGTACCATTTAAAGTATTAAAATCTCCCCACACTGGCAAAGAGATCAGCTTGACAGCAGCCACCCCAGCAGCCCCAGGGGCAGGCTGCTGCTCAGTGGCATCCCTGGGTCACTCCATGCCCAGCTCTGCCCTCTGAGCAAGGGAAGATTCAGCCGAGGGAGTGCAGGAGGCTGTGACTGAAATCTGCAGCAGCGTAAGTACAGTATCAGTCTGTGCACACTCATATTTCCCTTGGCAAGCTGTATGACTGTAAACAGCAAAATATTCCAAGGCAGTCTTTTCTTTTTTTCCTTTCTTTTTTTCTGTTGTCTTGAGTGAGCAATGAGTTTTCCCTGCACATCTCTCTTCTGATCTGATTGATTCAGCATGTAGCAGAGTTATTTTCCCCCTTTTTTTCATTAAAGAAAATTGTAGGCCCCCTGCCTTCTTGTTATATTTGACGTCTTTGTCTCTAGATGGCACAAGGCTGTTTCCAGTGGTTGCTGCCACAGCTTCTTGGCATGTGCACAGGCCTGAGGGATGTAGTGCCTAGCTGGAAAAAGGCAGACAACTTTCCTGCTCACAGGATTCCCATAAAAAAGAAGTGCTGAATCCAAGCAAGCAATAGCTTGTGTCAGTAGGAGGGTGCACTGCGTGCAGTAGGGAATTGGTACAGAACTGAAATGCTGGCTCTGGGGTCAGTGGCAAAATTTTGATTGTTTCAGGCAGGTGTCTCTCACCTTAGATACGACCAAGTATCTTTTTGCCTGGTTGTGTTGGGCAGGAGTTGTAAACCCTCGAAGGTGGAGGGACGTCTTGGATGACACCTTTGGCTCCAGAGTATGGTTTTCCTGTTCTGTCTGCTGTGATCATTTCAGTTTTCAGTGTTGCTGAGGGGTTTCCAGATTGCTGTCGGCTGTTTCGCTTGCCTCGGGTTTGCTTTTCCCAGGTAGGCAGTGTTTGTAGCGCACAGGGAAGCAAGCAGGAGCAGAGAGCATCCTTCTGGCTCAGCGAGGACCATCCTCTCCCTGTCTGCTCCATCCCTGGCTCTTGAGCTCTCAGCTAGCCCAGAACGTGGCCGTGTTGTTCTTTGTATCTCTGTCGAGCCAGAGAAGGGGGTAGTTTGACTGTAACTCTCAGCTCAAATCAGAAGTAACACACCCAGTAGCAGTTGCAACTTGTTGATGTATCTCTGGACACATCTCCTGGTGTAGCCTCAGCTAAGAAATGCTGCTGACCCTCTACAACTGCTCCATCAGAAACAAAAGGGAGCAGAGGTGGTTGGAGCTTTGCTTTGCAAGCTCCCGCTCCGAACTGAAACACAAAGGTAGCTGTTCTGGCTGGAAAACCTTTTTTATGCCAATATATTCCTTAGTTTTCCATGGTGATGGCCACAGTCAGAACAGTGCGGAGAATAAGGAAGGATTTCAGCCCTGGGTGAATTAACCAAGCCTGGGGTTGGGCTCTGTGCACACTCTGGTCACGTGGAGCTCCTCTAGCAGAGGGTTTTCCTTTTGGCTCAGAGTCAGAGGAAGTGGATGCTGTGTCATGTTTTATCTCACTCCATCTTAAGGATCATGCAAGGAAGAAGTGGAGAGTCACAGTCTCCCAAAGCTCCTTCCACTGCAGGAGAAGTTTGGAGTAGCCCTGAAGTGCTGATGTTTGGGCTGGTCCCTGATGGCTCTTGGCAACCTCCTCCCTGCCAGTCCTGTGGTAAAGGAAGTTCAAGCTCAGGGGAAAATAAAGTCTAATCCATCTTCAACTCAACCGCTTCCTCCTTGATAGTGTCAGTGCAGTGACTAAGAGGGTCTCCTGTCCCCAGAGGTCGCGTGTTCCCGTCCTCAGGGAGGCAGAGCAGGACACGACAGGACATGGACTGCTGTGGGATTTGTTTGTAGCAGGGAATTCAGGGCTCTTAGGGGGGAGCTCAGGGTCTGTGTAAGAGTGTGAGAGAGAACGTGTCAGGCCACCACGTTCTGGCTCGGGCTCAGCACCTCCACTCCCTCCGCTATAATTGTCTGAAATCTTCCAAATTTGTATCAGATATAATGAGATGATGAAGTTGTCTTATGTGGTGGCTTTTTCGTGTAGTAAACATGGCCTTTACCAGCCCTTGGGGTGTGGGCCATAATGAGTTTGGAACCGGTTGTTCCTCTGGCAAGCTGAAAGGGAGTGAATTCACCAGGGATCTTTGATCAGCTCCGTTAAGTGTCCGCATGGGCTCCAAGAGGCATTGCACTGTCCAGCTATCCTGTGAGAAGGGGTTGTGTTGGGAGATAGGCTGAAATAATTCAGATTGGCAATCCATTCTGTAATACAGTCGTTGCAGTGAGGTTTATAAATTCTACATAAAAGTATCAGCTTTTAAGGAAGCATCCTGTAAGTAGGGTATTTCTTCCTGCAAGAGGCCGGAAAGCTCTGCATCTTTAAATGCAGAACTTGTTCTTCCAAACGTGGGCGTATCATTTCCCATGTAAACTCCCAGGGTTGTGTATACCTTGTTGGACATACTGGAGTACGTGGATGAAGCCAATGAAGGACAGCAGCACTGATTTCCACCCCTTCTCCCTGCTGTGCAGACTCCCGTTGTCTTTGAAGCCTCACTTGCCATGAGACCCATGACCACTGGTGCTAAGAAAAGGCAGGGCTGGGCAGAACCTGCCAGAGGAGGTGTGAACAAGTCAGGTCCAGCAGCCCCATCCATCAGTGGCTGCTTTTCACAGCATGGCCAAGGAAAAAGCCTTCCCTGCCTCCTCACCCGTCACTGGCCCCAGGAGAGAGCAGTGAATCAGCTTTTGGCCCTGCAGAGCTCCTTACTGAGCAGATGTGCTGGTGGGGCAGGAATGGTTTGGGTGAGGACTCGCAGGCTGGTTGTCCCGCATGTCCCTGTGTCCTGCTGCTTTCCAAAGTGCTGCACTGGGTGCAGGCGGTGAGTGTTTTGTAACTGTCTTTACACCAGGGAGCCTCAATAACTAACACTCGTGTTTGCCTTCTCTTCTCAGGGTTTTCCTGGTAATTTTGGGGAACGAGGACCTCCAGGCATCGATGGGAACCCTGTAAGTTGCTCACTTTTTCCTTTCTTCCTATTGCAGTAGACAGCACACTGTACTGCATCGTGCTAATTAGAGCAGAGTGAAGCTTTTAAGTTTGTTGGCAGCTGCTGGCTGGTTTTGTCCCTCCTGAAAAACAAATGTACAACCCTGCCCTGCCCAAGCTGCCCTGCTGCCAATTCCCACGTTTGATCCCTGTAACTGCCAGGTCATCATTTGCCAGCAGCTTTCTCTCTCTCCATCTCTTGCCTTCCTTGCACCTCGATGTTGATAGTGGCTTCCTCATCCTAAGGATGTGACTGGCAGAAAACCGGGAGAGAAGGGGCAGAGATGTTTCTCTGGCTGAGTGGGCAGTGCTTGGACCACACTGTCCATACCACGGGGCACAGGACGTGCCAGATTCCCCACTCCAGTGCCGGGGAGCACTGAGGGACTGACTGCCCAGGCTGCTGCCTGCCCTGTGCCTCAGACAGCCCTGCAACTCCTCAGGAAGAAGTCTCCAGGGCTCTTGGCCTCCCTCTGGTCTTCCTCTGACCCCTGCTGGATTCCTAAGAATGGGATGTGTCTCCTGGGAACTGGGTCAGAATGGTCACAGAGACCATTAAAGCGGCTGAGCACTGATAAGGTTTAATTTGCTCTGCTCTTGTAGCACTTAACACCACGCAGTTGGGGATGTGCTCTGTTTTCCTCTTCTCTCCAAATGTGCCCTCGTGGATTACAACAGTTCTCAGATGTATTAATTATTGTTAATTATTTTCTGAATGACTTTGTTGGTTCTCCCTCAATTAGCATGTGAGCGGCACTGATTCATCCTTGAAATTCCTGCTGCCTTGGTTATTCACACACAATCACCGTGCTGCTCTGCTGTTTGACGGGATGATTTGTGTGAAGTAACCTCCCTCCACATGTGCCTGCGAGTTCCCATTTGTCATATATGCAACATGAAAGTAATTTTCACAACTTACTCCAGTCACCAAGCCGAGCTCAGCTATAGCCCAGCCTTTGTGGGAATTCAGCACAAGAGTCATAAATGCAGTGAACTGAAAGAATTAAGATTCCCAAGGAACACTTCTGCTGGACTTTTCCCATCCTTCTGTCAACTTAAGCCATGGGTCAGCATGGAATCAGTAGTCCCAGAGTAGAGGACACTGCGATTGTATTGCTATTTCCAGCCAGCCCACCAGGAAGAGCAGGAATCCTGGAGGTCAGGAAGACTTTTTTTTTCCCAAATAACTTGTTTGGTTTTCTTTTAAATAATGCAAATTGTGTAAGGCCCATTGAGAAGATGTGCTCAATGCCAGCTAGCTGAATGGCAGTTCCCAGAGCATCAGGGAGCAGCAAATGTCCCTTCCTTTGATTCATCCAGAAGGATGGCTCTTCTTTCATCTTATCAACGGCTTTTAAATATTAATGTGCCTTGGAGATTGCAGAATGAAAACAGACTGTTTCGGCTGACTTAAAGGGAGGTTCACAGGGTCACAAGTGGAGTCACAGACGCAGAAAAATGCCAGAAAGTCTGTTTGTGGAGCACACAAATATGCCGGGTTTGGTGGGTGGGGGGTGCAGCTGAGCTGCTGGCGGGTGGGAGGAAGGAGGGAGGGCAGCCATGGCCCCTGGGCTGCCACATCCTCTGCTGGACCCGCTGCTCGCCTGGGGATGGCTGGAGCCGACGGTCTCTGATCTTCTTTCCGTCCCCTCCGGGCAGAGCACAGGCTCTTCCAACCCCAGGGGCCTTCTTCCCTCCTACCAGGTCGCTGAGAACTGTTGAGCCATCGCATTCCAGATCCCTGTTCCCGGAGTGCTTCCCCACTCCAATTAGGCTCTTAATCACAGGAATTAGACATGGGAAAGGGCTGTTGATTCATCTGCTCTCTTGTCCCAGTGCCCGGTTCATGCACTGCAGAAAGGAGAATAGAGCCTGATTTTCCTCACAGGTCAGGGACCAGCCTGTCATTACTGATGGCCAGGGAAGACCACTCGTAAATCCTTCATTTCCCAGGGCAGAGAATGGCTCAAATTAACAACTAGTCTGTCCACATCTCTCAGGGGAGTCCACCCCCTCCTCTTCCAAGAGGAAATCCTCTTCCCTTCGCCGTGAGGTCATGCATTTCCACATATACGCTTTCTCTTGAGGAATATCCATATGACATGACTAAGAAATAGGGGAAGTCCCTCTTGAAACTTGCGGGACTAAGAGATGAGCATCCATCCAGTCCTCAGCCCAACCACCCTGGGAGCCTGCAGAGCTTCCTGAGAAACCCAGGCCATGGTGCAGCTCCGGTGCTCAGCATTCCTGGGATGCTCCCTCTTCTTGCTGAGCCTGGCAATGCCAGACCATGACCATAAGCTTGAAGACGACCTTATAACAGTAGCTCTGAGGACACAGAAATCCCACCCAGGAGGAACAATTGCTCCCCAGATGTGCCAGCTATGCAGGAAAGGAACCGGCCATAAAAAAGCAATTTTAGGCTGGTTGAGGTTATGAAACGCTTTTTGTGTGTGCTTGCCCAATAGTCCTTTACTCCACTTCCCATAAAATAAACACACGTAAGCCTTTACCCAAGGAGCCTGAGCACATTCAGTCACGTTGCGTCCCCTTCTCTTGCCTTCTTCCACGAGGCAAATCTTTCCATAAAAGGGGAGCTTTATTGCACTGGAGGGGACTCCACCAGATGTGCACCATAAACTGAGCTGGGCTGTCAAAGAAAGTAGCCAGCATGATCCAGAGCAGGGGCAGGGCCATCTGAGCCAAGGGGAAGGTTAGCATTCCCAATGCACTTGTTTCGAGAGGCCCCGTTGGAGATGGAGGTGTGTAGGAGCAGGTCCTTCCCCTGACAAGGAACCCACTGTCAGCATGACCAGGGAGGCCACCGAGGGCGACACAGGACAGGCTGAGCATCCCATGGCTGCTGAAGTGCTTAGGGGCCTGGATAGGTGAGTTGTGAGGGTCTGACACAGCTTCTTTGCTCCTCTTCACCTGGAGATACCATCAGGCACCCGCTGGTGCTCCTGCCACCTGCGTGTCTTTGGAAAGCTCACACAGAGTTTATGGGAGTTTATGGTGAAGCTGAGAAACCAAACCAGCTCCACAAGCCCCAACAGCAGTCTGTCCCTCCAAATGGTGAGCTCCAAGGTGCTCCTGGAAAGCTTCTAAGAGGAGCTGGTGCTTTTCAACATGCTCCAGCTTGGGAGCGGTGTGGAAGAGATGGCAAATGGGCGCAGAGCCCAAAAGGAAATCTATCTCCTGCTCTCTGCAATGGGATTAAAAGGGGCTCATCCTTTAATCAAGTGCTGAGTTCCTTGCAGAGAGTTCCCTCCTCCAGGGACAGAAGGGCTGAGCCACCTCCATCCAGAGAAGCTGCAGTTTGAAGGCCGGCAGCTTTTCCTGAAAATTAAAGAAATGCTTAGTTAATGATCTGGGCAGGAGTCCAGGCAGATGAGGCAGAGGATGCTACTGGTTCCCCACCTTAAACCAGCTCTTGGATACAGGAGAAGCAGCCTCAGAGCATCTCATGTGCCAGACACACTCCCAGGACCCGTTGGCCAGGACCAGAAGCTGCCATACCTTCTCCCCAAACCACCCAGCTGCATTTTCATTCATGTCTTCCTCACCTTTCCCAGTGCTGTGCAGCAGCTTTCCTCTCCTTCCCACCTTGCTGTCCCCCTGCTCCCTCCCCACTCCGGTCCCTGCCCGTGGCTGGATCTCACCTGGCACAGGCTCCCACCTCACCTCTCCCTGCCTGCACCATCAGATGCTCCTTTTATCCAGGCTGCTGCTGGCAGGGAAGTCAGCCCTGGGAATAATTGCCCAACAAGAAGCAGCCTGCCGAGGATGTGCTTCAGAACACACTCCCGAAGGTGGAAGTTCTGGATCTCTTGGGCTGGGGAAAGGGCTGGAGGGGGAAAAGGGAGGGATGGCAGAGGGCAGGATGGTCTTTTCCCTTCCCTCAAGCTCTTGAAACACTGAGCTGCCTTCCAGCCTCTGCTTGCCTATGAAGTGTCCATAACCATGTGGGTTTGTGTTTCCTTTTAGGGAGAATTGGGAGCCCCAGGTCCTCCTGGAGTCCTTGGACTCATTGTAAGTACAAAAACAAACGGAGATCTGGTTTCTCGGGCTTTAACCCTTTCAACCTGCGTAACTACCCGCAGATTTTCCTCTTCCTGTGGCAGGGCAGGGAGCAGGATGCCTGTTGGTATGGGGGAGGCGTGACATCTGGGGACAGAGGGGCTTTCCTGGGGCCTTGGAAGGTGGAGGAGGGAAAACCCTTTCCAAGCAAAAGGAAAGAGATTAAAAGTTTGTTGTCAGTTCCTTTTTATGTGATAACTTGCCCATTTGATAACATTTGCCAGGGTGTTTCTTCAAAGATGCAACATTCATTCCACGCCAGGACCTGCTGTCCCTTAAAAAGCAAGTCCCTGTAAACAGTGACCTCAGGGACACACAGTTCTTGTTCACTGGAGAGTCCGTGGGCAGGAACAGTCTGTCCTCTGGGTATTCAGGAATTTTTTGTGCACCCTCACCATCCCATCATTAATTCAGGTAATTATGTACACAGCCAAATTCCACCCTTCATTGCACTCTCCCCCAGCAGGAGATAAATGGCTGTAAGGATGGGTGGCAACTCCTCCTCTGGCAGCTGTGCTGGGGGTTAGTGAATGCCCAGCTGAACATATTATGGTTTATGTTTAGATCTCAGGACTTGTTTCAGGTTATCCCTTCCATGCAAGAAGTGGTTGGCTCTGTTAGTACTACAGCATTCTTTCAGAATGATTCCTCCTCAGCTCTGACAATCCACGGAAACTCAACTTGCAGTGATTTCTTAAAAACCTTCCCCTTCTGGTTTTCCATGTCTTAAATTAGAAGAGTGTGTCTGTCAGCTGAGATCAGGGCCTTGGTTGTACCAGACATTGCACAAACACAGAGCACCAAACCCAGGAATCTTGTATTCCTTGAAGGAAAAGCAGGGAATGTGGTGGAACACCCATCTCAGACACAGGGCACTGGGGCAGGGGTGGATAAAGGCTGCAGGAAGTTTTTCATGGAGCCAGGAATTAGGTCTGCCTTTCCCTACGTTAGTGGAGATGAAAGAAGCTGCTTTAGCCATAGAAGCAGAAGGGATGTGCTCCTGGCAAACTGCTCGAAGAGGAAGATTGCTATTTAAAATAAAGCAATTGAAAGTATTGTCCAAACTGGATCATATTTCTCCTTGCTTTTGGAAAGATTTACCTTTACCTGGTTGCCATTATCTTACAGATATTTGGTTTTTTGTTAGAAAGTGAAAGGTTAGAGATGGTAATTGTGATTATGACCCTTCCAGGGATGATGGAATCAGAGGCTGCCTGTCCTGCCTTCCACACTGTGCCAGTCAATGCCAGTCTGTTGAGGGTTTGGGATAGATGGCAGGGGCCCGGAAGGACAGTTCTGCCTGGAACTGATCTGAAAGGGGGACAGGCACTGGGGGACTTCTAACCTGCCTTTGTGGTTGTGATGGTTTAGTCCCACGCTGGTTGCAGTACCCAAATGGCACCAAATTCTATGGGAGGTACAACTAATCTGTGTTTTTCCCTGACTGACCCCAAGATCTGGCATTGCATGTCCTAGTCCAGGATTCAGTCCCATCAGCAGATACCTGAAATCTGTCACCTTCTCTGTCTTGATCCATTATGTCACTCTCTACAGACACTCAAATTCTCACGTTTTTGCTGGAAAAGGACAAACCAACAGCTCTACTGTTGCTGCTAAGCCCCATTTGTCTTATACTGTAAAAATTTCTTCTCCCTGTGCATCCAGACAAAGAAATCATCGTTCCTGTTGGGAGCTTCTTCCTAATTTGACTTTTAAGGCAGAAAGCCATGCTGCTTTTTCGAGAATCTCTTACTGCAGCTGTCACAGCTGCTGTCTGTCCCAGTTGGTCTGTCGGTGCCACTCTGAGCAGATACAAACTTCAAACTGAGATTCAGGTCAAACTGAGTCAGATCCTGTGCCTCGGGGTAATGTGTAACTCCTGAATTCAGGACACTGAAGCATCTCTAGTGGGACAGAAGTGAGTGACCTCCTCCATGCTCCTGGGGAGGGTGGGAGCACACCCATCCTGCCTTCTCCTCCCTGGGGGACAGCACCAGCCTCCTTCCCTGGGGTCTGCACATGGGGCTCACCCTGCAGGGCACGGGGAAGGTCACGGGTGGGTGTTGGATGCAAGCTGGTCCCCATTCAGTGCCTTCCTCCCTTGCCACCCACAGCCACCCTGGGGACCATCCGTGGCCCCGGTTGCCTCACACACCCTGCAGGGATCTGGTCCGTGGTGTAAGAGAGGCTGAAGAGCAGAATTAGATGTAACTAAAGCCTCTCGCTCTTCTAATTAACCACGCGGGCCCAGCTCTAGGTAAACGTGTCCTACAAGGAGCCTTTGTGGTGGGAGGTATGAAAAGGGCTCTGTTGGGGTGGCTGCGGCCGGAGAAACGCTGCCCTGGGAGCTGCCCTGTTTGTTTGCACGGGAGGGCCAGGCTGGTGCACCCTGTCAGTGCCTCCCTTCATGGGCAGAGAGCGGGCAGAGCCCCCTGAAGTGCCAGCACTGGAGGGTTTCTGTGGTGGGCACACGTGGGCTCTGCTGTCCTCCAGCGCTGGAGCGAGTGCCGGCACACGACGCCCCGCTGGCCTCTGGCTGCAGCACAGTGAGACACCTCTGTCCTCACCTCCTGTGTCTCCTATCTCCTCCCCCACATCACTTCTAGATATCAGAGTTTGGTGGTCATCCAAATTTCCTGACTATTGCCCTTCTTGTTGTTTGGCTCCGTGTCCTTTTTAACACACCCTCAGACTCTCTCCGGAGGACTCAGGAATATCCCTGAGTGGTAATTTCTGTCTGAGAACAGGAGTAACTTCACCAGGAATCCATCCATTGTAGGGTTGTCTTAAACCAGCTCAATATTTTAATTTTTCAAGTGTTTGAAGAGGGGAATTTATTCATATTGAAGTTAAGAAGAGCATCAAAAAAGAAAATTCTTAGATCTTAACCACAGTTGCAAACTTCAAGGTTGTTTCTTAATCAATTTTCTTTTGTTTTTCTGTTAATTTGCCAGCCTGAATTCCTGATCTGGTTTTTAAGTGGATCCAGGAGCCCAAGCTCCTGGTTTTGGGGCCTGCCCACACTCCCCAACAGCCCTCTCTCCTGTGGCAGGAGTGGGGTGGGCTGCTCGCTGTTGCCCAGGCATCCAGCGCACTTGGGGCAGCAGCACGGTGGGGCTGGGTGTGCTGTCCATGGGGGACAGCTCACCTCTGGGGGGGTGTCAAGGTGATTTTGGGGTCTCCTCCTCGTGAGAGGATGGGACCAGGAGCTGCTCTCCATCCCTCAAACACCCTGTGCTGCCTTTACGAAGGGGCATTATAAACACTGTAAGTCTCTTGACTTGTGCCAGGATGTCTCTGCTGAGGTCAGTGGTGGGTTCAGGGCTTCTGAGACCAGATAGCAGAGGAATTTCACACCACGTGCAGTGGTCTGTTCATTTTGCACCCAATGACTTTGGGAATTTTCTTTCTCCTACTAGGGTGACATGGGCCCTGTGGGACCGATCGGCTATCCAGGACCAAAAGGACTAAAGGTGAGAGGGTGACTGGGCTGTGTGAGCTCTCCTGCCCCCACAGCAGGGCTGAAGGTCTCCCTGTTCCTCCCCTGGGCAGCAGTGATGTGTGTCCACTGTCCCAGCAGAGCCCTGTTGAGCACAACACCCCACCCCTGGTCAGCAGCAGGTGTAAGTCATGGAGAATTCCAGGGGCATTTTCCCAGTGTGCCTCCAGCCCATGAAGGGTGTTTGGAGTGTGTGACTGGGGCACACCTTTGGAGCAGTCTGGCATTCGGCCTTAGGGCTGTGCTGGATCATCACTGCGGGTCTGAGCCACCACCCTCGTTGGGGACATCAGTGTCACACACCTGAGTGAGTCTCCACAGTGGCTCAGCCTCACTCTGAACTTTCTTTTGTTTCAGGGGCTGGTGGGAAACCCTGGAGAGCATGGACTGAAAGGTGATAAGGTGATCTGAATACTCCCTTATTGCACTGTGTTTTAATTTTGCATGTGAAATCCCCTTTCTAGTTTCTCTTTCTTGCTCAGCACCACGGTACTGGTTCCACTCTGGCTGTCTCTGCCCCCCTCCTCCCACCCTCACTCCACTCCTGGCACTCCAGTTTGGATTTTAAATCCTTTGGTGATATCTGCCCCAGCCCCTTTTCCGTGGGGTTCCAGTGTAGATCAGTTACACTCAGATCCTCTTTGGAACTCCCATCTCCCACTGATGGTGGGAGAAACTGCTACAACTCTCTGGTGTTTAATTGTGTTTTCATAATTTGTATTGGTTATATGGCGGGATAAGGGGAGTTTTCCATGGAGTTCCAGTGTAGATCAGTTACGCTCAGATCCTCTTTGGAACTCCCATCTCCCACTGATGGTGGGAGAAACTGCTACAACTCTCTGGTGTTTCACTGTGTTTTCATAATTTATATTGGTTATATGGTGGGATAAGGGGAAGGATGAAGATCTAACGCTGATCATGGGTTTGCATTAATGCATTTGGGGGAAACACATGATGTGACAAAGTGACACTGGCTCAAACAAACCGGGAGGATCCCCTGGAAAAGCTGTTCTGTGATAGATACCTCTGCTCCTGTTCTGAGGGGCTCACCTCAGTTCAGCCTCCTGCTGAGAGGAAATTGCCTTGCCCCAAACTGATATAAATCACTTTAGAAAGAGCAAAATGGAGGGGGGCCTTGATTGCAGTGATTTCGTGGTGCTGGCACCAGCCCACGCAGGCTGAGCTGCATCAGCAGGATGCTGTGTGTGTGTCAGTGTCTCACTGTCACGAGAACCATCCCCCTGCAGATCCTACAGACACTCGCCCGTAGGATTTATTTAGTTTGAAAGAGAGGGAGGTGCAATGATCTGCTGCTGGCTCTGATTGTTCAGCAGGGCATTGGAAAATGACCATTAAGTGTATTCTCCTCCTCCTGTTGGACGTTTTATTCTCCTGTTAGAAGTTTGCTTTTAGAGGATGTTTTAGCAGCCCAAAACTGCACGGGGGGGAATAGTGTCAAGCCAGTTGATTCAACTCTCCTTACATTAGAGCAGCTCTTTGCCAGGGCTCCTGTGTCTGCAGTTTCCATTTCTCCCCTGTGCTGCCTTTTCGCTTCTGTAGAGAGAGGAAGGACAAGGCAAGAGAAAGGCTTTTCCTTTACGACAAGCTGAAGACATCGTAGCTGCTTTCTTGCCTCAACACCAGTTCCTAGAGCCCACAGACTCTCTCTGCTCCTGGAATAAATGCTTTACTATATTAAGAATCACCAAGATTTAAATCACTGTTTAGCAAAATTAGCCTTCCTGGACATTAATCTCCATCACTTTACACAAAGTGCTCTGTTTATCCCCAGTAGTTCCCCAGCCACTGCTGCTGCAGTAACCAAATGGTTTGCAGCTCTTCCTGGAGTCATCCAAAATTTAATGATGGTTTTTACAGCTTTGGTTTCCCCAGAAAATGGGTCGTCCTTCTGTTTCCATGTCTGTGTTTCAACAGAGACAAGGAGAGGGGGCAGAGAGGGTTGTTCTGCTCTCACAGGAAGAAGTGAAATTACTGCATAACCCTGAAATAAAGAGTGGCCTTGAGAAGCCCACGTGGGGCGATGAGTGCAGGGGAAAGGTGGAGGAAGCAGAGGAAATCCCAGCTACTTGTTCACATGAGGGATTTTTATGAATCAGGACATCTGTAACTTGTGAAGGGACACGGCTCAGGCAAAGACCTCTGGAGCTGTGCAGTGCAGTGTTGGCTCCCTTTGCATTGCTAAGCAGAAAGGGAGAAGAGATGCCCACTTGAGGGCAAACTGAGGGTTGTTCTTTTGCACAGTGAGCTCCTCTGCATCCCACAGGCAGCAAACGCCCCTCGTAGCCATGGATTGGTCCCTTCCCTCATATCCCCTTTCGGTTCGTGTTGGGTTACGAAGGGCCTCGGGGCTTCTGGAGCTGCATTTCTTTTTATAGGTGAAACACGAAACACAGGCAAGGTCCCACGGGCAGAGCCTGGTTGTAATTTCAGCCTCCACATTCCTCTTCCTCCCCCGTGAGCCAAGGCCTTGCAGACCCGTTTCGTCATCCCGGCGTCGCGTTTGTTAATCATGAACACGCCGGAGCTCTTCCCTGTGCAGTTTTCCCCTCCCGTTGAGGACACAGAGCCCGAGTCGGGGCAGGTGAAAAGCAGTGCCCTGCTCCTCACTTCTGGTCCCAGACATTCACAGCCACAGACAGTTCTTGCCGTGACATTTTGCTGTTCTACCACAATAACACGAGAACATCCAGCTCAGGATAAAAGATGTGTTTTGCCTTCCCTGCCTCCTTCTTGCCCTCTCCATTGCCCGTTTCTCAAGAGTTGTTTGAAAACTGGATTTCCTGTCAGGCTGCCACTATCCCACTTTCCTTAAAGGTTTGTTCCTGCCTTTTGCTGTGCTCAGGAAACTCTTTTTTTATAGTAGTAATTTCTCAATGTCCAAGTGTTTCTTCCAGAACGGTATTTCAATGGCCATTTATTGTCTGGGTAGAAAAGTGCTTGACCCTCAGAATAGATGATAAAAACAAACCTCAGAGCCAATCTCTCACTTTCCAGAAAAGCTGTTTTCTTTCATGTTGCCTTCTATCAAAAGCCAGAATTAAGTAGATTTCAGTGTTTTAGCTTTGGACTAGATAAAATAAGTAGAAAATTCAGAGAGGATGAGATAAATCTGAAAATGAGCTGGGTCATACAGTAGTTTTTTTGCCATCCTTATTGTATCTAATTAATACACGGGGTTCTTCTGATCTGAAGCTGTTTAAGGAGCTGATTGTTTCCACTTTGCATTGCCAAAAAACAGCTAGATGGAAAATAGCTTAGATGAAACTAAATGTTGGATATTTGACTCAAATTAAAATATTTTATGTTAAAAACCAAACGAGTTAAATCAATTTAGCATTTTTTAAGGGCAACATTTTAATTTTGCTATATAAAAGATTTGTTTTGAAGATGGTTCAGTGAAATGTTCCGGGAACATTTTCCGAAACATTTAAGCAAATTTAGCATGAATCCGTGAAATGTTTCCACCCTTGAATCTGCATAGTTCTTCACTATTTTTCACCCGAAAAAAGTTGTCTTTGAAAAGGCTTTCCCAAACCCAGCCTTAACCGTCCACAATTTCATTATCCCCTGCGTGTTACTGGAGGAGTTACAATTATTTCAGCTCCCTGGTAGCAAGTGGGTGGTTTTTCTGGAGTGGAGTAGCCTTCCTCTGTCATCTCTCTGTAGACTTTGGCTCTGTTGCAGGACTCCATATGTCTTCCATGTGGCCTATGTTTAAACATATAGCTTTGTGCTCTGGTGTGGCTCGTTCCCTTCCTGGGAAGCCAAGGCATGTGCTGTGCATGGGACAGAGTTCCTCCAACAGTTATTTTTGTTGGGTCTTGTCACTGCACCAAGTTATTCTAGTCGTTTTTCCTTTGACTTCCCAAGTAGAATTTTCCTTTCTCTGCCCCACCGTTGACTCATCCTTTGTCTAAGTAAATCCCTAAATAAATGAGTTTGGAAGGGGCGTCAGGAGGTCATCTGATCCAACAAGCTGCTAAGAGCCAATGCAAGGTAGTTCACTGCTCCTTGGAAATCCTTCAGGGATAGTTGTTTTCTGCCCAGAGAGTCAGAATTTGTTATGATGGGAGTTTGTTCAGAGAGGAAGGACAACTTGGTTAGGAGATCTTGTCAAGGATGGGCTCCCTGTCCCCGTGAACACCAGCACACCCTTCCCAGGGAATCTCAGCCCAGATACTGGCAGTGAGATGGTACTGAAGCATTCCTAGAAGTTACTTTTGTTTTCTTATGGAAGATGTTTGATGGTTGATGCCAGCACTAGGATTTGCTCACAGAAACTCTGAGGATTGTTTTCTTTTCTATAGAGCCCTATGAGAGAAAAGGTCCATTCATTGAAAACTAAAGTCTTCTGTTCAGCTGAATTTAACACTTCACCACCTTCAGGCTGCTGGCAGCCAGCGGAATGTAGTCTCTCTTCTTGCAGCTTCTATAGATACACAATGCTTGGGAATTCATGGGTTTTCTCTCTCCTGCAGTTTCTTTTCTCACTTTAGAGTCAGGTGGGGAAATGCACGCTTTGTTCAGCACTGTTGTTACACTCGATATGACCCACAGCTTGCCAGCAGGTCAGTTTTGAGCAGAGCTGGTGCTGAGACTTTCACTGTGCAACAGCATCGACCTGGGCCTTTGGGCTGTTGCTGTTGCCCATTTTAACTCTCTGGTGATGTGTACCCAGGGTGATCAGGGAAGAGCAGGTGTGCCAGGAGATATCGGCTTCCAAGGAGACAAGGTAATTGTTTTTCTTTCCTCCATCGTTCTTTTCCCCTTACATTGCAATATGTGTGGCCACCACCTTTCCGAGCTCATCTTAATCCACAAGGAGCTGGAATCAGCTGCATCCTGCTGTCAGGTTCCCCCACTAGGATAGTTCCGTTTGGGGTACACTGTGCCTTTCTAAAATTCATGCAAATATATGGATTCTGTTGTTGCTCACAGCAAAAGCAGTTCTGCTGGGGGATTTCTGTACAAAAGGCAGAAATTGGAAGTGATGGGATGGGTGTGAATGTGTGTGGTCCAGAGGCTGCAGTGTGGTCCAGTCTGCTCAGTCCAGTAACCTAAACCCTGACCCAGGGAGGCACTTAATGCCCTGTATAACTTCTGAGAAAATATATTCTGCCCTGTCACTATGATATGATACTGCCTGTGGCTGACAAATGGACAAAACACTGCACTGGAGCCTATGTGGCTCCGAGCCCCAGCCAACTGCAGCAGCTCATGTTCTTTGGGGCTAAATTCAGCCCCATCTTCAGCAGAAACATCTCACTGGTGTTAGTGCAGCTGTCCCAGCTTCATGCAGGGCTGAGTTCAGCCCTTAGGAGATGCTTCTCTCTGCAGCAGAGTCTGGGGAATTGGGGGTTTTTTTTGGTGTTTCGTTGTGTTCTGACAAAATGTGTCTCTCTCAGGGCAGCCAGGGTTTGCCTGGGGTCCCTGGGGCACGAGGGAAAGCAGGGCCCCTGGTAAGTAACCAAGCATCTTCTGCTTCCTACCCTCCCTCTCCGAAGGTTCCGTGCCCAGCTGGAAGGACAGCTTGGCAGGGGTGTGCTGTTCTCAACAGCAAAGCAAATACCAGGAGCCAGCTCATTTTTCTCCGTGTTTTTCTGATTTCTGCAGGGAAAAGTCGGTGACAAAGGTCCAGTGGGGTTTCCAGGACCACCTGGCCCTGAGGTACGTCCCACCACCTCCCTCTCACATCCCTCCTTACCTCGGTAACTTCTGCCACATCCTTTCTTCAGCAACCCCAGGCGATAACACCTCTGTGCCATCACGTTTTGCAGCCGCTGTTACTCGGTGTGTGCAGCTCTCTGAGAAACACCCAGGTGGCATCTGAGGGGCTGGGAGAGATGCTGATCTCCTTTCCCCACGGGTGGTTTTTTTGGCTCCCGAGCTGTGAACAGACAGGCCCACCTGGGGATTTCAGCAGGAGGTTTATGCTGTCAGTAATTCACACACAAAGCAGGAGCCAAACGCTGCTCCCACGTGGGCACTCGGCCCAGTGGAGGGAAGGGACAGCTGCCACCACCACTGCTCACCACGACCCCTGGGCTCTGACACCTTCAGCAACCCAAAACGGGCTGTTCTGGGGGCAGAGCCTCTGCTGACGGTGGGCAGTTGGGTTGCTTTAGCACAATAGATCAAAAAATGTGGAGGGAGAAAGAGCTGTAGGGTTTGCTGTTATTTAATGAACCAAAATCCACTTTTGTTCAGACTGGGAGATAGGGAAAACTGTCCATCACGTAGCCTCTGACCATCCTGCTCTCAGATTTGCTGCTCTCCAGCTCCCATTCCATTCATTTTTCTTCCTGATCTTCCTGTGCAAGTAAGAGCTTGTTCTGCTCATGTTCAGAAAGGTCAGTCCCCAAAGGTTGTCTCTACCTTGGCAAACATCGTGTCACAGCCCCTCTCCTCTCCCATCTTTCCTTTTCATTTGTTTTTTAACACCTCAGCAGACTCTCGGCACAAAGCAGAACATCCTGACATTTTGCAGATGGACGATCTCAAGCCTAGGGAAGTAAAGGGATCTTCTGTAAGATGTGGGAGAAGGCAGTGATGTACTGGAATAAAGCCCCAGACTGTCTCCAGCCACTGGCCAGTCTCTGTGGGCACTGCTCTTTCTACTCACCTTGTTCTTCTCTGTCCCTTTCCATTCTTCAACTGCTTTTGCAGGGCTGGGCACACATTTCTTGCATCTCCTGCCACTCACCCCTCCCCTTTCCAACCTGGGGCTTCCCTTCTCTGCTAGGATACGATGCTGCAGGAGTGCTGAGGAGGTAGGAGGGATCAAGATGGGTCCATGACCCATTCTACATCTTATGGTTTCCTGGTTTTTCCTTCCCCTTTTTGTCATACGTATCATGGAGGAATTTTTTTTTTCTATTTTTCCCCCCAAAATACAATTTAAAGTAGAAAAAAAAAATTACTGCCCTTACCAAAATATAATCACGGTGACATCCTAAATGCAGAATGAGCTTACCCTGGTATATTGTCATTTTTCTCCCTCCTAAGCCACCAGTGTCTGTGAGATGCTGGAGAGCCACTTCCAGCACAGCTGCTGGTCTGTTCTCCCCTCATCAGTGTCCTGGTATTTTGCAGGGTCTGGAAGGGCTGAGCACTGCCACTTAGCAATCGTTTCTCTTTGTTGCTATTGGAAATAACCACAGATTCCTTTGTTTCCTCCGCGAAGGGCTGGTGGGTGGAAAGGAGCCGCTGCCTGGCGGCAGCTGATGGTCATGTCAACACCTTTCTTAATTCCTCGCCTGCTTCCCTTTGTCGCCGAGGCTGCAGCTCCTCCTCGGAGCACTGAGATGATGCACTGACTCAGAAAGATTAATTAAAACCCAAATCACTGGTTTTAGCTGTGTGATGACAGGGAGGCTCCTGCAGCACTAAATCTTGTAAGAAGATGGACCTAAAGGGAGCTCTTCCATCAAACCAATAGCGCTGCTCCGTGTCCACGTCTCATTCCCTCCCAAAGCCATGCCATGACCAGCACAGGGACACTGCCAGCATGGAACACGTCTTGTCCCTCAGCCTTTAACTAAAATTCTCACAGAGAGGGTGATGCTCCTTCCACCTGTGCATCCTGACTGTTCCTCGTTTTCTTCAGGGCTTCCCGGGTGACATTGGCCCACCAGGAGAAAACGGTCCTGAAGGTCTGAAGGTGAGTGGAGCAGAGACTTCAGCTCTGTGTGGGGTTGGAAGCAGCCAGGGAAAACAAAGTAGTGGGAAGGGGGAAAGAGAGAAAACCCTGGAGGTTCCTGAAGATTGTCCTGGCCAGCATTTCAGCTTGGTCTGTTTGGTTTGAGGTTCCTCCAAGTGAAGTGTTTTCTTTTTTTTTCAAAAAAATTTTTTCTGTAACAAAATTGACATTGGAAGATGTCCCGTGGCTGTGAAAGAGACTTTCTCATTACAGTTGCCCTTCTGAGCTTATGTTTCTATTTTCTGAGTATCTTTTCCTTTGGCTGCTTCTCAGGGCAAGCCAGGAGCACGAGGTTTACCTGGGCCAAGAGGACTGCCTGGACAAGAGGTGAGTGTCCTCAGCCCAAAAGCAGGTTGGAGTTAAAGAACAAGGTTGAATTTTGTAGATTAGTGTGTGCTGAAACATGTCTGCAGCTGGAAATCCTCTGGCCCCTCTGGAGCTGGAAGCAGATGCTTCTATTGAGCGATCAGAGACCTGCAGAAGAGCAGCTTCTCCCAAGCTGTGTGATCCCCAAGTCCTGTGAGCTTTGCTTCCAGTCACTGCTGGCACCTGCTGCCCCGAAACCCTGTGCTGGCTTTGCCTTTAAAGCCCGTTCCCCCACCCCAGATGGGTGTTATGGCCTTTTCCCTTGCACAGACGTGCTCTGCCTTGGCTTTTGCTTTCTGCTCCTTTTTAAGTGCATTTTCTTTCAACTACGAGACCCGCAGACTCCGCGTTCTCACACAGTGCAAAAATGGCAATTGCTGCTCTGCGGAGGCGAATTTGCTCCAGCACACGAGAGCTTGCAGCTCCCACTCATCACCTCACGTCGGAACCTGAAGCTCCGTTCCACTTGCAGTCATTAACAAGGGACAATTGCCATTGATTTAATTGTCCTGGAGCTGCAATTACGTTACAGCAGGAGCAGAGAAGGTCCAAGTGCTCTGTTTATCCTGTTGTAGCTCCAGTGGTTTCGGTGCAGTTTCCCCTCACTCAGGCCAGTGTAAGCTGTTTGTCAGGAGTCATGAGACATTGTGTAAATAATACTGAGCACACGCATGGGCAGGAGCTCGTTTTAATAGCACTAATAATTCTTAACTTTTTCTGGGAACTCTTCTGCTTGTTCTCTAAATGGGATTAATGCAAATTAGCTCATTTATTTGCACTGAAATAGGGAGGGGGGGGAAATATTCTAGGCAATTTACAAAGGGAACCGAAGCCCTGCATTCCAGGTTCAGGCAGGCATGACCAAGCTGCCTTCAATTTACTCTAGTTAGTGAGTGTAAAAGTGAGAGCAAAGACATGGACATGGAGTCCGACACAAGCTGTGCCGAAGGACTTTGAGTGTGCACCAGAGCACAGCACTGTGCCCTGACTGCTGAGGTTACCCAGGCACTGGGTCAAGGCTCTGGAAATGGGACGTGCTGGGGGTGGCTTGTCTGGGTTCCTGACTCCCCGTCGCATCCTCGTCCCGCCAGTGCCCCTTCATTACCACGGCTGACCACCAAAATGAGAGCAGCCAGACCGTGGCTGCCAAGGGCGCTTTTCATTTCTCTCTTGGCGCTTGGTTTTAGACACTTGAGATGATTTTTGTGCAGCTTAATTGAAGGTCTCTTCGAAACTGTAGGTCTGATGCTATCACATTAGAAATTGGTGTGGAGCCAAGGGAGAGGACCGAGTCCAGTTGCTGCTGCGTGAGGTTTTGTGACAGCTCCATCCTACAGCACGTGGAGTCCCATCTGAAAGCAAAAGGGAAACCTTCGTACAGTCACCGGATGGTTCTGTGGGAAATTTTGGAACACCCTTTTTTTTTTTGGGAAGGGGAGGATGAGGTGGAGAACGAAAAAGAGTAGAGAGCTCTGCAGCATTTGCATTCCTGCCAAATCAAAAGAAGCAGTCATGTCACAATGTCCAGGGTGCCCTACAGGCCAAGTCATAGAATCAGCTGGGTTGGAAGAGTCCTCCAAGGTCATCAAGTCCAACCCATGAAAGACCAAATCAACTGGTATTGCCTTGGTCAGATTTTGGATGGCCTTCACTGGCAGGACGTGACTTTAAATCTTTTTCCTGAGATGGGGAAGGGAGATGAGAAACCTCAGAGATGCTGAGCTGCCTGCTTTGAGATAGGGAAGGACTGGGTTGTTAAAGTGTGACAGCTGGGCACACAGCCTGTGTTTAACTGCTGCTCATCCTGCAGACATTTCCTTCTTGCTGCCTGGTGAGTCCAAGTTTTGTTACTACTTTGTCTTTTATTTTAATTTCTTTTCTCCTCAGGGAGATGAAGGACCCTTAGGACCACCAGGAGTCCCTGGCCCAGAGGTAGGTTTCAGGCTTTTACTCAGTTATTACCAGATCTGATGAGCCTGCAAAGGAATTGTAGTTAAATTGACATAAAACTTCAAACCTCAGGGTTTGGGAAGTAATCTGCCCTGCTATGAAATATTGTTATGGCCAGGGCTTGGTCCAAGTGCTTGATCCAGGATGGCTGAAAGTCCAGGAAGTGTCTTGCGTAGAGTGTTGAGTTTATGACTCGCTTAAAGTCTCAGACCTTGAAAAGCCCTCTAACATTTAAATAGTTCATCCCTGAGATAAAGCACATTGACTGGAAACCATCTCTGCAACCAGCCCTGATGTTTCTTCCTTGATTTATAGTATTTTTCAATGAGTAGAAGGAAAAGCTGGACAGTCAGAAAGAGTCCTTTTGACCTCTGTGATGCATCGCACAAACACAGAGGAAACAAAAAGAATATTATCGTGTCTGTGAGCTTTCCAGCTCAGGATTTTGTAGTGGGTCTATGCATAATTGTCATTGCAGGACAGTGAAATATCCTGAAAATTGGTAATAGGTGGATCAGAAAATAAATGCTTTATCTTTTATCTTACAAGCTTTGCTTGTCTGCTGCACCCATATGGGTTCACAGACACTCCTGTGAGCAAGGCAGCTGAAAGGTTTTGATTTTTATTGTTTTTCTGTGTATTTCAGGGTCGATCTGGCCGGAAGGGATTTCCTGGAACACCTGGTCCCAATGGTTCAAAGGTGAGGAAGGAGTTCATTTGTGATCAGGGAAGCAGTTGGTGGAAGGGAGGAAGGAAATACCTTTACTCATCTTTACCATTCTTCAGGTGTTCATTCTAGAGAGGACAAGGGAACTGAGGGTTTCTCTTTTTCTCAGAATTTTGGAGTCTCGGCTTCTGCTTGTTTCTTCAGCAAGAAGAATGATGGTGCATTTTCTAAGCCATGTCCTTTATTATAAACAAGTGTGTTCCTCCTTTGATATTAACCAACTTCCCCCTCCATCATCTCCTCTCATTTTCCATTGCTCCTCCACGTTTTTGTTCTAAAACAATGCACATCATTCCTATCTTTGCTGCCTAATTAGCAGCAGGAGCCATCCCAGGGCAGTGTGCTCCACAAACCCACACTCAAAAGGAAAGAGAAAACCCAACAAAAACAACCTCTTCAAACAGTAAATAGCAAAAATGTGGTCTGGCAGCACATCTGGAGTATCTGCCTACTGAGAAAATACAGCTGCTGTTCCGGAGACAATGCTGGTCCGTGGTGAGCCTGGCCTCTGGATGGCCCATCCAGGGGCACTCCAACCACCTCTGCGTGTGCTGCCACGGCTGCCCTTACCCCTGGTGGGTTTGGAATTCACCTCCTCCTGCTTTTTTCTTGTTATTCTCGTGCTCTGAACTCCGTCCTGCGCTGTGATTTATCTCACGTGGGTCCTTGCTGTGGTTTAATGTGGGTGCTCCGTGCAACAGTAACGTGCCCCTGTTTGAGATTTTGCAGGAGCAGGGTGCAGCATTGCCTGGGAATAGTTGGGTTGCCTTTTATTCTTGTGACTCTTCCAGTAGCAGGTGAATTTTGTTGGATCCTTGCTCCTCTGTCAGTCAGGACTACACCTCCCCATGGGATCTGCACTCTTGCTTTCCTCAGACGCTCCTCGAATCCTTCGGTTAATCAGAGCCCATTCCTCCTCTCTTCCTGCTGCTGGTGTGTTTCTGTCTTCACCTGTCTGTTTTACTCAAGTCTTTCAGGTTGAGATATTATGGGTCAGAGACACCCCAACTTCAGGAACATCCCTGATGAGAACTCATGCCTTATTAAACATTGGGATAAAGCAACCAGGACTAGGCTGTGCCACAAGACAGGAGACAGCTTATGTTTCAAATTCTCTGAAGGTTATTTTGCTACAGCAGGACCAGCTGCTTTTGGGGCATTTCCCTCCAGAACAGCAAGTGTTCACTCCGTGTTTGTCTCAACCATGTTTCTTGCTTTGGATTCTCTTTCAGGTCACAGTCGGTTTTGTAAGATGTTGTTTCTCACTGATTGTCCACGATTCACACACAGAAGCCCAAATCATGGGAGCCCAAAGAATCACATACTGAGGGTCTGACTGGCAGCACCAAGTAATCCATGTACTCTGTCTCCTTGTCCTGCAGGGTGAGCCAGGAAACCGTGGCCGACCAGGGAAAGTTGGTGAGCAGGTAAACTCCTTATTTTCCTTATCTATTTGATGATCTCCTGTGAACAGCATCTCCTGAATTTCCAGAGTGCAGGCAGATGACAGTGGCCAGGGGCTTCTGGCCACCTCAAAGCTGTCCATAGCCCTTGTGCTCCAGCTGGGTGCTCTTATTCCAGCTGAAGCTCTTGGTGAACACACTGGCAGTGACTTTCAGACTGGAGGTTTCTCCATGGGCAGAGTGCTCTGATAAAGTCTGACAAATCTGGGTGGGTGTGCTCCTCCAGGAGGCAAAGCCATGGTCAGGAAAGGGATTGTGAATTTCTGTGTGTTCCTCTTACCCCTAAAAGGGTGATTTTAAGGCTTTGCCAGTGTAGATTTTAAGGGTAGGATCCTCTGCTTTGGGTGCTGTGCTGCTTTGAGTTCCACTGGGTTTTTGGGGAGTAGAGGAAATAGCAGCTGAAGAAAGCAGACCCTAGGGAAGAGAGGCTCTGAGCTGCATTTCATTGTACTTCCATAGTTCTTCTCGGGTAGCCCAGGACATGCATCATCCCTAAAGGCTTCAGGGGAACCACAGGCATCAAGAAAAAAGGAACAGTTTTTCCCCTTTCTCTGGGATTGAAACCAACCAGCTTGTCCACCAACAGCCCCAAAATTGCAGCCACAGAGCCTCCAACGTGTTGTGTGCGTTCCCACATGACCACACCAAGCTGGCTGTGGCAGCTGGCCCTGGCAAAGTGGATGTTGCTTCTCACTACAGATGTCCTTTCCAACACTTTCCCTGCTGGATGGTCAGCAAGTTTGGTTTGGTTTGGTTTGGCTTGTCAGCCTCTGGTTCTCCTTTCTCCTGTATGCAACAGCCAGGGGTCACTTCTTCCATGGGTTTCTGACAGAGCAAGTCTAGAGAAGCCAAGGTGGATCTTTTCCAGTAGCAGCAATCTGATGAGTCTCAGTTTATATCAATGGTGATTGTTTCTATTTGGAAATCAGAGACATTTCTGTATTATGGTTGTTAATTTGCTCATGAAGAGCAACTACTGAAGGAGCAAAGTTGTTCCCCACATCTGAGTTCTAGGTGCAGTTTTGTCATATTCTGCGTGATCTCAGGCAAGACTTTCCAGTCCTCTGTTCCTCAGCTTCCCCTTCTGCAGAAGGTGTGAGACAGCTGTGAGCAGTGGTTAGCCCAGTGCCTCCTGTTCTCAGGCGGCACCTGTGGATACTGTTAAAAATTAATATTTAGAAGTTCTTTGAGATCTTTAACCAGACGTTGTCCTTGAAGGACAAAGCATCATTAGGATTATTATTCTTTAGCATCCCTCAGGACTGACCTTGGATGAGAATTGTAGGCACTGTTCACTGAAAAGAAAACACAGCTGGCCTCTGCTGACACTGAAACCAGCACAGTGGTAGGAAAGCTGCCTCTGTTATTCTTAGTCAATTAGTCTCTGTCTAGAGATATCACCCAGAAAGAGTTTCCATTTCTGAACTCATCAAGTCAATAGAACAAAAATGTCTCACCAGACTAATGAGAAATAACCTTCTTTCCCATCATGCCTCTGCTGAATGATGCTGGAGTGTTGGGGTTTCGTTCCTCCCTCCACTTAGACTTCAGCAGTCAGTGTTGGGACTGGGTTGGTTTTTTCCAGAGCTCTGACAGGTTGAGCTACCCGGGTCACTTGGCACTAAAAGACACCATCACCTCACCCTGTTTTCTCTTGGGGAGACCTTGATGTTTTCTCTGTTCCACAATAAAAGGGATCACTCTTTTCAGTTGTGCTGCTCTGCCCACCATATGGGTTCTCTCAGAGTGGAAACCCTCAGCATAACAGCATGAGAAGAGATCAGCCATCCATCTCATTGGAGTTTTCTTGCCTTTCTTAGGGGCATATGTTTAGGAAAACGTGGAAGTTTCCAGTGATCCTTGAGCTATCATTGAAAAATGAGGTTTTAAGCCCCAGGGCAGTCCCTGATGCGCTGTTTTTCCATTGCAAGGACACAGACTCGGGAAGTTCATTCATGAGATGTTTGTTGTCTTCATGTGCTGGAAGGATTCCAGCTGCCGGGCGCCCCAGTACCCTGGAAATGTGTGGGTTAACCCTTCCTTTCCTGTAGATGGAGTCAAAAGGACATGAAGAGCAATACAGGGCCTGTGGCCAAGGCCACCAGCCTTCCTGTCCCAGAGCTGGGAATGCACAGCAGGAGGATGTCACCAAAATGTCCATGCTGAAGGTCAGGCAACCCTGTGGGAGAAGCATCACTCTGCAGCAGACAGGATAACAAACTTGGGAAGGGTGTTGTGGACCCCCTGCTCGGCACTAGAGACTGGAAATGCCAATGAAGAGTCGTGCCAGCTGAGAGAGGCTCCAGATGTCTTATGTCCTTAGTAGGAACGAGGAGGTCCTGTGACAGCAGGAGCAGCTGTTTGAGTCCTTCCCCCTTCACAAGATGTGACAGCCCTGCTCACTCACAGGACAGTGTCAGGCTCATCCATGGCCCCATCACACCATGCTGGGCAGGGCAGTCACCCCATAGCCCCTTGGGGTCTCTGATCCTTTGAGGGGGAAGAATGTTGTCCCAATACCAGCATTCTAAAATAATTTCCCAAAGGACACCAGCGCCATCAGTTATCTCCTCAGTGCATTTTCCCCTTCTCCAAAAGAGGAGAGGCTGTAATGTCAGGTGGGATCTGACATGGGGAGGTACCAGTTGACTTGGCCAAGGTCAAGTGGGTCACCAAGGACTGAGCCAGGAACTGCAAAGGCATTTTCCACGTCTTGGAGCTGTGCCTTTCCCAACACGTTTACCTTCCCCTTTGGAGCGTCTCTGACCTCTAGACCTCTCCTCCAGGGATTTGTGGGCACTGTAGTGCTCACGGCTTCTTTGATGTGACACACACAGTGTTTTGACAGTGTGTCTCCACCTTCCCCAGGGTACGGCCGGACCCGGAGCACAGGGGGTTAAACCACATGGCTGTTCTTTGCGGGTCAGAGCGTCCTCCCTTAAACTGTGATATTTACTGTTTTACTTTCCCTTTCTCTCATCTGAATGGGAGGATTGTACATTTACTCCCTCCCGTCCTTTGTCCCTGGTTTGTTTTGTTTTGAGTTCTAGCGAACCAGTAGAACAGAAAGGCCGTGATCGGTTCCCGCTGGGAGCGACTGGCGGTCCCGTCCCTGGGAGACCCTGCTCACGCTGGGCTCGCCGGCCGGTTGCTGCTCTCAAATGGGCTATGATTTATTCAAGGCTTCATTGCTGACTTGCTCTCTGTTGATGGAGCCAAGAAGGGGGGCTTAATTATGACAGGGCTGGACAATAAATGGGGAAAGCGAGACAGGAGTTAGGAATTACAACCCACCAGTCCCCCCCTTTCCTTCCCCTCAAGCCCCCAGCAACCTTTTAACAATCTCCATCCCTTTTCCGCCATGCCCTTGGCTGGGGAATACAGCAGACTGAATCACGAGCGACATGCTGAACTCCCTGTCTAATATAAATGTTTTACATTCTTTCCTGTTATACTGTGGGCCTTTATCCGGGCAGCCACCGCTGCTGGGACTTCACGTGCATCATTACACACACTGCCTGGAGTCGTGTTTGATGCAGGCCTTCTTTTCAACCCTGGGAACCTGGGAAAAATATGTTGCGCCGGAGACGTTTCAGTGTAGTGGCCACAATTCATGTCTGCTTTGATTAAACGTTTGCCATCGTTGGCTTTTCTGATTCTTGAAACCTAAATCTTTTTTGTGTTAAAACCTAAATCTCCTCATGTTCTCTTTAGTGTCTATGCCATTTTGGCCAGTGAAGAACATCATTACCCAATCTCCCCCGCCCCAGTTGTTTCATGTACTCCCAATAATTTAATGAGAATTATTTGGCCTAGACATATCTATCTCGATTTTTGTCTGCTTGCAGACACAGCAATGGTAGTTAATTTAGCCCAGTGCAGACAGCGCTGGCTGCAAACACTGCAGAGCTACCGTGCTGGAAGGCTGGCCACACCATAGGGTCATTTCTCTGCCGTGGGATGCTCCTCTCGCTGGGTACACAGGGAGCAGGGACTTCTCCCTCTGAACAGAATCGTGATGTACCAGCCCTGACAGAACTTTCCCTCTCTCTTGGCATACTGCAATCCCTGCAAACCCATCTGCAGAGCACCAGCAGACCGGCTTGGGAAGCACCACCAGTACCTCTTGCTTCACAGCCCAGATTCCTCAGTGAATTTTTAGGGTGGAAGCTGATGCTGCCATGAACCCTGTGTCTGAAGATTGGCCTTCAGGCCTGAGCTTGGATATGCAGGGCCCCTCAGAAGGGGTTTTTGGAAGAGTCTCGTTCTGAATGGTACCCACACTTGCTGCAGAGCAGGAATCTCTCTTATTCTGGTGGGACTGACCTGAGTAACCAGAAGTATCTTAAAGAGCATCTTCCCAGGAGAGACAATTCTGCAGTTTTCCAAAAATACTGGAAATGAAGCAACAGATCAATTCTTTCTTGCTGCATCGTCTATTTTTGCCTAGCAATGCATTTCCTCTGGCATCTCATCACTTTGCCTTAATGCTTGCCTTCTTCATGACTTCGGACTACAGGAAAACTCGGGTGACTGGATGCAGTTGATTATCTGCACTTGTGTCCAATTGGAAGGATCTCTGACCCAGCAGCCTTCAGCCACCCGGTGGCAACCTCACACAGGCAGATGTTGTGCATTTCCCCACTCTCCCTTTGGTTCCTGTGCTGGCCGATCTGCTGCTGAGTCCAGTGTTGCTCCCACATGTGTCTTGTCCATGCAGGGAGACTGTGATGGCACACTGGGACTGCCTCATCTTTAGACACAAAGACCATTTCAAAGCACAGACTGTTTCAGTGCTGGTGTTGGAAGGGTTGGTGACAGTCATTCCCTTGATAATTCCATTATGGCACCGTGGCACGCCAGTTCCCTGGATGAAATTCCAACAAGCATCTAACTCCAGGGTCTGATGTACCTGCTGAGTTCTTTGCCTTCTCTCATGAGTTTTTCCATATACTTGTTCCCTGGGTGTTGCTCCCATGCCAGAGGGCCAACTCAGAGCAGAGCATGTGGCTGCTCCCTGCGAGAGGTGAAGCCAGCTCAGAGCTGTCTGTGAGCGCTGCCTTTGTTGAGCCCCTCAGCATGTCCCAGCAAGGAGCTCCTGTCTCCAGAGATGCTCAAAGGATGCCTTTTAATTGCACCACATGAGGAATGTTAATGCATGAAGCCTCTCAGTGTCTGGAGTCATTGTCAAGAGCTGTTCCCACTAAAAGTCGTCAGAGAGTGACCCGTGTTGTGTTTGCTGTCTCAGAATGGGTCTCACACGTGGGAATAGCCATGAGGCTGGTTATTTTGTGCTGTATCTCTGTGTTGTGAGTGTAACTTCATGGGGAGGGAGAGGCTTTGGTGGCAGGAGCTGCAGGTGCTCTGGGCACTGGGTGTCCTCTGTTCCTGGGCAGTGTCACCTCCCAGCGTCAGTGCATGGGTGGAAACAGCCCCACAGCGATGCACAGGCTGCAGGGAGCTCCTCTATGAACTGCACATGTGTCAGGCCAGCTGGGAATGGGACAAGCAATGCAGCAGGAGTCCAGAGAGGAAACTTTGCCTTCTTTTCTTGCTGTTCCCTCAGAAAGGAGACAGTGAGGTGAAAAGCTCACCCTTTTCTGAGATCGTGTTCCAGAAGTTGCCTTGCTGGTGAAGCTTTTCTCCCATTGTGTTTGTTCTTGCATAGAGGAACTTCACAATTTATCTTGAAGATTTCAAATTATTCTAAAAAAAATAAATAATTAAAGAAGAGGAAGAATGGGATGGTGCTACTGGAGAATCCATCTCCTGGCTCTGACTTGCTCAGCAGCCACCCACCAACACCCATCAGCCTGTTGCCTAGAATCAAACAAGCCGGGGCATGGCTTCATTCGGCAACACCCGTGCCAAGTGTGGGCAGGTTATGAAGTGTTTCAACAGGACGTGAATCCCTTTAAGTTATGGACTCTCTGGAGAAGCTAAATATAGATATCCATCTCCCAATGACCCTTGCTGGGGCTCGGGACGAGGCCATGAGAACTGCGCAGTGAGAGCGGGCGCTGGTGGTGGCAGAGGGGACGGTCCCTTGCATCTCTAGAGCCAGAAACTGCTGGAGCTGGTAGGGAGGCTGCTGTATTTTAATTCTCAGGAATCTTAGCTTGAGATTGCATCTGTTTCCATCCTCCTAATTAAAAGCAGTCCTGTTTGCTTCTTCGTTATCCTGAACATTGTTAAATCCTGAGCTTAGGCTGGAGGTTTTTTCCAAGACAGTTTTCTGAGCAGCACGTTAGAACCACTGCCCTGCTGGCCCCCCTGGCTGAGGAGACCTTTATTTCCTACTGGCATCCCATCAGCATGACACTGTCCAGGGCAAAATTAGTCTGCACAAAGGGCTGGGATTAACCCAGAGGAAGTCCACACAGTCCAGCAGCTCGAAGGATGGCAAAGCCTCCGTGTCTGTGCACCCCGGGAGCTGCCGCTGTCGATGCTCTCGGGGAAGCCGCGCTGGTGCCTTGGGAAAAGCTCTCCAAACAAAGCCACGCTATGGATTCCTCCTTCCTACGGAACGTGCTCAGCTCATCCCCTATACTGTGTGTTGTGGTTCCTGCAGATCCTTGAGCTGCTGTTCCAGCTGGCGCCTAAAGCAGAACCAGCTGTGGAGTTAGACATTCCCATGGCCGGGAGCGACTCCGTCCGCTCTGGTAGCCAGTAGGAATTACTGAGCATTATACGAGGGATGCTGCGCTATTGCAACCGGCAAGGTGGACCAAAGAAAACTGTTTACTTTCTCAGCGAATAAAACTGAAAATTAATTGTGCTTTCCTCTTTCCTCAGGGTCTAATGGGTTTCATTGGTCCGGTAGGGGAGCCTGGAATAGCGGGAGAAAAGGTAAGATTGTTTGCAGAAAATGGTGGTTATAACTTACACAGGATGAGGGAGATTGGGGTGGGAGAAATGTCGTGGAGATTTAAGTTTTCATGTCAGTGCAACACCCAGCTGGGAATGCAGCACGTCCAGGGTGTCTGAGCTAGTCATGGACCAGGCCAAAATCATCTGCTTCCCATTCAGGAATTAATGTGCGCTGCCCTCCAAGGAGATGCTGTCAAGTATTCTCTGAGAATTTAACTTTCCTCATTCATAATGTGCCAGACAGCTTGTACTTAGCAGTCAGTTCTGGTTTTTATGGGAATCAGGGACCCATCAGCCCTGTGTTCCTGGTCAAGGGAGGAGTGCACGGGGTTGAGGTTACAGATCTGTGCAGAGATGTGCTCATAAGCCCACATTTAATTGCCAAGGGAGTTGAACAAGACCAGGGCTAAGCATGCATTGAACAAGAATTCTCAGCAATTTCCCAGGTGCAGAGAAGGTACAGGAGTGCAGCCACCTGTCTGAGCAAAGGCTGGTTCAAATATTTCCCTTTTGATTTGATGAGGACCTTCCTATCTGGCTGCCCCTGGTTGCTTTGGGCGCACTAAGGGCTGGTGCCCTCTTGTGTACAGTACAGACACATGCTTCTTCTGGGAGGAAAAATGGCTTTATTTTCCATAAAAATGTAAATGGACATTAATTTGTTTTCTATCAGAGTGTAAAATTTTATTCAGAAGTAGCTTCTAATGACAAATCATCTATGTCACTCACTGTATCTCACTTGCAGGCTGCTGGTTTTCATTGGCGGTTTAATTATTCACAGTCCAGCTGTAAAGATAGTAAAGAGCATAAAATGATGTGTTCCACACTTCAGTGCTTTCTCTCACTTTTATTACTTCAAGCCCTGTCCTCTGGGTAATGATGTAGAGGCTCTGTGACTATTATACTGTGTTTGCTGCAGATGCATTTTATTGTCTGTCTGCAGCAGCCTTTGGAAAGGCCATTCCACACTGTGGGCTCCAGTGGGGCCGGAGCAGAAGCTGCCTCAGTCCAAGCTGTCAAGGCACACAAGATCTAAATGACATGACATGACACAAGCTGCGCTTTAGAGAAGGAAAATAGAGGAATAAAGAGCCTGTGATGTGTCCAGGGTGGTTACGCAGAAAATTGGTGTCTGAGTGAGCTGTCTCGATGGCAGATGCAGCCCTGAATTGGATGAGGAATAAGGGGTTTGCCATGCAGGAGACATGGGAAGATCTTTTTCCCCACTGCATTAAGTTCACATCTGCCTGTGTGATTTCCATGCCAAAGCCTTGACCACATGAGCCATCCGCATCTTCCCAATCAACTCTGTAACATGATGATGTTACACTGGTGTCAAGGCAAACCTGGGCTGCCCTTGGAAAATCTGCCCTTGGAGATCCTCAGCACAACTGTGATTTCTATCAGACTTCTCCCCAGCACAAACTTAGGGATGACAGAAATAACTATCATCAAATCAAAACCTCAACCAGGCCTCCAGTTGGCATAGTCTGCTACAGCTTACTATGCTCTTGTGAGCTAAATGAAGTGGGAAATATGCTTTCATTAGACAGAGCTGAGTCAGCAACCTCCATCCCGAGAGCTGCAAAACTTAAGACTGAAGCCAGTAGAATCCAAAGATTTTCAAAGAGAACAATACAGTTAATACATCCTTAATAAAATCCATCCATTCAGGGAGAAAAAAAAAATCTGTACATTGGTATACAAGGGCCAACTGGTGACAGCACAAACTCAGAGGTTTGTTGTTAATAAGCTCCTTTGAGCCCAGAAAATACTTCCCCTCACACTTTAGCTATTGGAAGGCAGGTCAGATTTTGGGCGTAACCTACTTGGCAACGTTTGCTAAATCCTCCTTCCTCATCCCCCTCGAGCACACAAATGCAACACACCTAATTCCCAGTGCATCGCTGGGGCTGGAGGGTGGGCACAGCCAGCTGTGGTGGGAATTGCCACCATCTCCCCAGGGAGTTGTCCATGTCCTATTCCTAGAGCCATGCCTTCGTGTCACCCTCGCATCAGTGGGTCACGGTGGTGCTCGTGGGGACTTACATCTCGTCTCCTTCCCTTGGGTCTGCGTGTGGGGATACGTCAGACTTCTGGAATTAACAAGTGGGGTTTTGGTATGTTAAGTATTTAATGCCCCATGGTGGCTTGTTTCAGAAGGAGTGGTATGTTTAGGGTGGGCTGTGGAGTCGTCTGGCTCTGAGCCCTTCATAAACACAGGCCAACAGGTCATTGTTGACCTCCAGGTCCCGTTATGAGCCACATCTATGGTCCCCTCTGTAAGCACCAGGCAACATCTCTGGGTGCTTTCCAGCTTGACCCCCTGCTCTCAGCAAAGCCCCGTGACAACAGATTTTGAATCCATGGCTCTGAAAAGGCCAGCACATGTAGGGATTCTGATACTGTAGAAGAGGGATGTTGTGCCTTGGGTGGGAAGGGCTGGAGATCTCCTGGGATCTAGTCCTAGAACTTTGTGGAATTGAAGGTTGTCCTGAGTGCATTGCTTATTTCCTGTTCCTTGGTGGTTGGATGGCAAGAATAAAATCCCCTTTCTTGGGATACTGAGGATTAGCTAATTCTTGCTGTGGTCCTTCGACTACTCTGATGAGATGGGTGGAAAGAGGGTGATGATCATTCTGTTCTGGAAGCCTTTCTGGTAGAAAGCTGGTGGCGTAGATATAAATTTATGAATTTTTTAATTGTGCCATTGCTCTAAATCACTCTTGTCCGTGTACCTGTCTCTCTCCTAGGGTGACCGTGGCCCAGTGGGACCGCCAGGCCCTCCAGGAGTCAAGGGGTCGATGGTAAGGAGTAAGTCTGCATTCTCTAGCTCTTGCTGCTGCCTCTCTGGCTGTGTCCTGGCCAAGGGTGCAGCTTCTCCTGGTCCTTCAGTGACACGACAACAGCTGCAAGCTCTTGCTGTCTCTGTGGGGATGGGAATGGCCATTTGACTGACTGGACGTGGAGGTGTCACCTCTCCACAGCAGTTGTGTCCAGCAGCCCCCCTCCAGAGAAGCGCTGGGTTTCCAGGGGTGTTCTGCCGTGTCAAGTGGAGACAACCAGGAACTCAAGGATTGCCTCTTCCCAAGCATCCTGACTCCTGAACAGAGTCCAGGAACAGGGCTCTGTGTCCACATCCCAAGTTTCCTGAGCAGCTGGAGGTGCAGGATGACACTGGCAGTGTCCTGTGGTGCTCTGCCATTCAGAAAGCCCCTCTCAGGAGTTTAACAGAGGGAACATCAGCGGGACTTTGTCTTGCTCTGACAATTGTTTCATATCTACCACAGTGCTAGACCCCAAAGGCAGATTTTTATATTAGTTCAGATCATTCTGTTTTGGGCTATTCAGAAAATCTTGCCACTGATAAGAGTAGCCAGGTTGGAGCTGGGCTGTCAACAGCCTGTCCGTCTCCATCTGCCCCTGAGCCATTTTACCCTGACAAGTGTCAGACGTGCTTGACCTTGCAAGCAGCCAACAATGCCTCTTTTCCTGTCATCCCACCTGGGGGAAGAAGGGCTGAGCAGATTCTGGGCATTCACACCAGGCATGTTCTTCTTCTTCCTTCCCTTTTAGGGGCACCCCGGGACGCCAGGAGGAGTGGGTTTTCCTGGGATCCCTGGACCAACAGTAAGTAAAGGCTATCATGACCTTGTAATGCCATATCCTAGGAATTCATGGGCTAAGTCAAGCAACTGTCTCCCAGTTGACTTGAGTTTGACGTGAACAAGAGATATGGGGAAAGGGAACGGCGCATGGGTGGGAGCCACACGGAAAGTGATGCTAAAGAACAAAAAAAACCCAGCAATGCTTAATTCAAACTTTTGTAGCCCATTTCCCTAAGCGAGGATGCAAAACCCACAGTCCAGCCTCAGCCTTTTAGGAGGACGCCGGCTCACCGGCTCAGGATGTTCCAGGCGTGGCGATCGCATGGCGCGGCGAGCCCCTCGTGCGTGGTCAGCGCCCTGGCTGGCGCGAGAGGAGCAGCAGAGCAGCTGCCCCAGCCGGACCCTCCATCTGGATGGGCTCGTCTGGCACATGAGCAGCCGTGGCTGGGGCGTGCAATTGCTGCGGGGGCCGGTTGGAGCCCGGCTCCAGTTTCCCACAGCCGCCCTTCCGACGGGGCTCCGGCTCTCCCGGCGGCACAAGCGCCGCTGCGTGCTCTGTGCTGGGGCCAACACAAAGGCGATGGATTTTGCTCAGTGTGTGAATTCCCACAGTGCTGTTAATTAGGAGGGAGATCGCAGTAGCGAAATGCCCAGGCAGTGCCAAAGGTTTGACCTCCGGATGCAGGGTGAGCTCTGCCCCGCCACGGGGAGCTCGGGGGGTGCTCTGGGTGCACCAGCTGCTGCCGGGGCACAGATTGCACCGTTGGAGTTCAGCGAAGGTGACGGCAAGAAAAGGTCTGACATCAAACAGCACCTCAGGGTGACTCACCTCTGCCTCAAGAGCAGCAATGTGGCACCTGCCAGGCCCTTACAATGAAAGCAGAACGATGCTGCCAGCAGCCCCCAGCACCGAGCTGTTCTATGGCCTCTCGTGGCAGCGCTTGGTGTTGGCAGCAGCCTAGGAGGCAGTTCAGTATCTCTCAATGTCCCATTTGTAGCAACTTTCCCCATCAGGTTAGCTGCTGCATGGTTTAGGGATGCCTGGGGCATCAGGTAGGCTCCCACCAGCCCCATCCCCTCAGCACCCTTGGCCAAGGCGGGTTCTGCACTTTCCCCATGGCAGAAACCTCCTGAACACCATCGGGTGCACCTTTAGTTGAGGCTGAGTTTTGTCTGACTTCACTGGGGCATAGCAATGCCAAGAGTTGAGGCACCAGCTCCCAGTGGAGATGCCGAAACCTCTCGCAGAGCTCTGGGCTCTGGAGACAGTCCCCAGGTCCTTCCGCTTCCTTCAGTTCCCTCTTCTCCTGCAGGCAAATAACAAGTTCATCCAAGCAAAATATTTCCTCCGAGACTGCATTTTAAAAAGTCATAATTCAATAAGTCAAACTTCCCCACAAAGCCGGTAAATCAAATAATCCCCTAATATCAAATCCCTGCTCATTAACTCCAGCTGTCTCTCCACCAAGCATTCCTTATTCTCTTTTCCAGCCAGACCTGGGGCATGCTGTTGTTGTTTGTCCCAACTGTTAGAACTGTGGAGATTAAGCTCTCCAGTGAGCCTTACAGCACTCTGATGGCTGATTAATTCAACAGAGAGTGATTGGGAATGGGAAGCATAAGAATAGTGAATGGTAGAGAACTTTGCCCTCACTTTTGGCTCCTTGAGGCCAGGAATCTTCTGCCTCTCCTTGCTCACCATCATGGTACATCTTTCGTGTTAATATACATTTTTTAAAATCATGTACATATATAGGTATTTTAAAGGTCACTTATATTCTCTTAAACAGTTCTGTGAAATTCCCAGCATGGTATCTGGTGGTTTCCTCATCATTTTACCATCATGACCAACGTTTCTGTCTCTATGTTTTTATAAGCTGTTTCGGGTAGGTTTAGATTTCCAGTAGGATATTCCAAATGCCAGCAAAGAATTTCATTTCAGTATGTGTTTATCATAAAAATCTGTATAAAACAGGCATCTGACACATGTACTGCCTGTCTGTGCCAGTCACTGCTGACCTCACTACCAAAACTGAGATTTACTGTGATTGCAAATACAGTTACAGTCAACTGACTTTTCCATCTTGAGTGAGAACAGCTAAGCATTTGTGTGCTGAACATCTCCCTTCTAAAAGCAAAATCTTTATTGGTGGCACTGGTATGAGCAGTGGGAACATCACAGTCCAATTTTGTTCTGATCCCTGGTGGAGGGTGCAGGGTTGACAGTTGGTAAAAGCTCTTAATATATAAATAGCCAAATTTGATGTGGAACGTTGGAGAGAGTAAGGATGGAATGTGTCATTTTGAGGTTTTCTTTTCTGACAGCAAGAGACTAATTTTAAATATGCGGTTTTAAAGTTACAATACAGAAATAAGTCCTGTTAATTGAACATATCCTTTATTTTTCTGACACTGATAGTATTCTAGCAGGAAAAAAAAAGAAGCTTTCTGCATTTTCTGTGTGTACATTAACCAATCAAGTGTGTACAAATCCAGGTTAAAAGAAAACCTGAAATGTCTGTGTAAGAACAGGATCATTCACAGCAGTAACAGTCCAAATTAAATTAGCATCTCCCTGCCAGGATCAATATTTATGCAGCACTAACGGGGCAACAATTACTTGAAGATAAAATCAGTATTTGGCTGAAAAGATCAAACTTGAATACTCAAGATGAGGTGTCTGATTTTGTATTTGGACAGCTAAAAGACAGGTTCTGGTTATTATTATTATTATTGTTGAGCAGACACTGAGCAACAGCTGCTTTTAATAACTTTGGAGGGGGTTCTGGATGTTTGACTTCACATCACACCACTGACACAGATAACAGGCTGCAGGTCATTAAGCATGCAAACCTCCGCCAGGATCCTTGGCCTGAATGTTCATAATCCAAAGACCATCAGTGATTTTTAAAAAAAGACCATTAATAGAGAAGTAATTATGTTAATGTCTCTGGCAAGAGTTCAGTGAACCAACCTGCTGGTCAAAGGTCTGCGTTTGAGGCCCCTGCAGATCACGTAGGGACATGAGGTCTTACCAACAGCTGCTGCCTTCCTCCTTCTCCATGTTCATTTTGTTTCCCTTTTCCCCTTCCAGGGTCCAGCAGGAGCCCGTGGTGCGCCAGGAATTAGAGGGATGAAGGGCCGCAGGGTAAGCACTTCCCAAGAGCTTTTATCCCTCTCCTCTTTCAGCCCTTGGAACAGCAATGGATGGATTAGCCCGGGGTTGTGGAGATGGGCAGGACTTGGGCAGCACTGCCACAGCCTTGTTTCTGCAGTGCCTTTGGCACAGGTCTTACCAGGGATGTGAATCCAAAGGATGTGCGTGGGCAGAGGGATGTCCAGCGTGGTGGGCAGCACAGAAATGGTCCAGGTTGTCTTTTCCAACCGTTTTCAGTGTCAAAATAGATTCAGTCATCTGAAGGTGTATCTGAGGTGGGAAAAGGGTGCAGGGAGAAGACCAGGAAAGCTGCCCTTGTTGTCAAGAGAGAAAGAGCAGCTGAGATAAGTGTTATGATTTAACCAGAGGCAGATAAAGGAGGAAATGTTATGTCATGATGTAGTATTGAGAAACAAGGCCAGTAGAAACAGAGTTGACAAGGAGACAAGCAGCCTGCTCTTCCCCAGTGCCCCTTTGCAGTCCCACAGCACTGATGCCTCCCTGCAGGGCTCTGCAGGGCTTTGGAAAGGTGTGCTTGGCACTGCCAGCAGATCCAGTTGTAAGCACATCCTGCGGGTTTTCCCAGCCCAGGATTTTATCCATATGTACCTCCACAGCATCACACTGTAAGCACAGGTGTCCCCTCCCTCTGCCTGGAAGGTGCAGCCCCCAGCCAAGGGCTGGCTGATGGCACTGAGTGGCATCACTGGCAATGCCACAAACCCATGGCACTCTGATAAATAGCTCACAGGCACTCTGGGGCAGCTCTCCTGTGGTGTTTCCTGCCCCGTTTGGGTGACAGCCGACAGCAGAATGACCTCTGGAGCTGCCAGAGCTGCCTGTTGTTTTCCTGCTGGTGACATCCAGCCCACGTCCCACTGAGCTCTTCAGTCCTGCTCCTCCAATGGGTTATTTACTGCAGCAGCAGCCCTGCTTTGGGTTGTTTTTCCCTGTCCAGCTGCTTTACAAAGTATTAATAGCGACCACACATGGGTTGTGCTGAAGGCCCCAACAACAACATATTTTGCATTTCTGCCTCCAAGGATCTGTTTCTGTGTTTCATTTTCAAAGACACACGCTGGAGTTAAACTATACATTTTACCTACCTCCAATCTCTGCTTCTATTGCAAACCCTGCTTGGGGAATTCGGGACAGCCAAGGATTGCATATCTTTCCCTATGCCAGAGAGAATACTCTCCTCAAATAGCTGTGACCAGCAAAAGGAAATGGAATAACCAATTAGGAAGCTTTATAACCACAGAGTTATGTAGTCTGGAACTGCTCTAAGATTTAAAATCACATCTAGAAGGACTCCAGTAACATCCGAGCTCGGCAGATGCATATCAGGGTTCAGCTTTTAACTTGTGATTGGGAAAAAAGCAGCTTCCATGCCCCTGTTCTCCTTGGTGGGGAGGCCTGTGGGGTTCCCCCACGCAGCCCTGTTCTCAGAGGGGCCCTGGGGAGTGAGGGTCCTGCACAGCAGCGATTAACTGAGCTCTCCAGGACATCCGTGATCCCAAGGGATGAGGAACTGGAGGTGGTCCTTCATGGGAGGCTCTGAATGGACAGTGGAAAATACCTTAAGGTTAAAATACAGCACAAAGTCGAACAGGAAACACCTTCAGGA
Organism: Grallaria varia; assembly: GCA_013396735.1. Lineage (NCBI taxonomy): Eukaryota > Metazoa > Chordata > Aves > Passeriformes > Formicariidae > Grallaria > Grallaria varia. The sequence continues at coordinate 153,677 of VWZG01005844.1, read as the reverse complement.
TGAATGCAGGCTCTTGGAGAGGTGGCTCCTCCACGGGGATCAGATGCTTCTGCCAGTTTCCTGAAAGTTCCCAGTGACAGAGGAGGAGTCCCAGCCAGGAATGCCAGCCCACATCACTGGCACTGAGCTTCTCCCTGTGGCAGGTGTCCCTGGGCAGCAGCAGCGTTTGGCTCTTGGGCTGTGCAAGATTCACTCACCTAAACCTGCCTTGGCTTCTTTCATCTGCATTGGCCTCAAGTCCTGCACCCCCAAGGAAAGCACAGCTGACTGGGCTGTTCCAGCTCCACTCATGCTGTCAGGAATGACAAAGGGAATATCTATTACCATCACACAGGGTAAAACCAAGAACAAACCTGGATTCAGGTCCCAAGAAAGGAGTTTGGCTGGCGCAGCAGGGACCTGCCTTTGGGTGCAGCTGGATCCAGAGAGAGGGTGTCGAAACCTCTGGAGAAGTCCTGCAGGACTCCAGCTGCCATCAGCACTGTCCATCCTCAAAATGATGTACCATTTAGTAGAGACCTTCAGCTTCATGGCCTGGGTTTACATTTCCTCTCCAGATGTTCAGTCCAGCCAGACCCTGTGCCAGTCTCTCCCTCTGGACATTCCTCCACCAGGGAACCCAGACTTCAAAGTGCATCCCAGCCCTGCAAACCAGGAATGCAGCAGTGGCTGCAAAAAGTCACCCCAGGATGTGCAGAACGTCAGGGTAGAAAGGGGGAAGTGCCCAGGGAAAAGCAGGAATTAAGGAATTGGTCTTGTCCTGAGCTCACCAGTATTGGAGCGGGTAAAGCTCTGCCAGTGGGGGACTGAGCCTCTGGATCTGCTGCTGGTGCCCTGCACTGGTCCTGCCCTCGGCTCCCACTGCTGGGCTGGTGTGTCTGAGCACTGCAGTGACATAATCTGTGCAGAATTTGTGAGACAGACAGGAATCCTTTCTAAGGTCCCCAGCAGAGAGGAGGAACTTGGGCTTTGCTCTGAAATCCTATGGATTTCAATGAGTGTGACGTAGGGAGGTCAGTATCGTAAGGACCAGCAGATCTCCTGCCTGGAGAATTTCTGGTCTGTATGACTCGTGCTCATGTTTGCTTTCTCTTCATACTCTCAGAGGATATTCCAGGCACGTAGTATTCTCTATGTGCTGACTTGGTCCTGCGACTCCAGCTCCTGGTTTTCTTAGGACAGGGAAATGATCCCCCAATTGTAATTTCATACATTAGCCTCTGTCCATCCCAGCTTACAAAAGGGATGTAATTCAATTCAGAGTGGAAACATGAATGCAGCCCCTGCCAGATGTTTATGAATTCCATGAGCCCTGTTTGTGGATGCTTCATTAAAGTAAATTTGCTTTTGAAGGAAATGTAAATAGCAAATATGGTTTTGATTGTAAAGAACAATGGAGACTTTTTGGGGTCTACATTTATGATGTGATAGCTTTTGTATTGTCAAGATATGTATATTTTTAAAAGAAAATTCTTTTAAAATTGTAACTTTTTTTTAGACTTGACAGAGCTGTTCTTCCTTCACAAGTCTCTGTTATTCCACCAAACTGATATTGAACAACCTTGCTCAAACATGGTTTCCCCTCTCCTCTTCCCTAAGGATAAGAAACTTGGACATGTGAGCCCAGGCTTATTTCCCTTCTCCTGTACTCAGTGTAGCACTTGGGCGTGTGCTTAACATTCAGCTAGTGACAACTATGTACATGCTTAAACCTAATTATTTAACCAAATCAAGGTTTAAATTTGGAGGCAGCTGATTCAGCAAATCCCTCCCCCTATCTCACTTCAATCCTAAAGCACATTCCTTCTGATCAGCTCCTCGCAGCAGGAGCTTCCATAACCTCAGTGTGGTCTCCAGCGTGCTCTCCTGAGGATGTCATCAAAAAGACAGGGAATCTCTGCAAAAAGTTAAATGTGACCAGGGCCAGGACTTTGCAACTCAGATCATAAAGCTGCACCTGAAATCCTGCCTTAAGTGCCTTACCTTGCCCTGTTCTCCTGGCCAAGGTGCCTGTCACTATTTCTGGAATGTTGTCCTCTCACCACTGGGTTCTGGCTCGGGTGATACGAGAAGAGCTTTTCAAATCCCAAAGCATCTTTCTCTTTTCCGCTGCGCCATCCACCCATCCATCCATCCATCCATCCATCCATCCATCCATCCATCCATCCATCCACCCATCCATGCAGCTCCTGCATGAGCTGCTGCCCAGGTGAAGCCTGCAGAGCTGCGATAAGGGGAGCCCCTGTTGCTGCTCCGTGCCGGAGGGGAGGGACCACTGCCCCTGCCACAGGGACCTGGCGCTTCCCAACATCACCAGCTGTGGGAATTTGTAAATGCCAGGGATTTGTGAAGCGGTGTCAGCTAAGCAAACCTGCAGACAGTTGTTTTTTCAGGCCCAGCTGAGTTTTGCTCGTGAAGAAGCAGCAGAGGTGTATTGTTTTGCTTCCAGGGATCTTTCTAGTTGACTGAGAAAGCGCTGGAAGTGTTTGAGGAAAGGTTTGCTCCAGATCCGTGGCCAGCGAAGTCTCCCTTTGGCTTCACTCGAGGCATCTGCTGGCTTTTGCTTTGGCCAGACTGTGATAGTGAAATGTCAATATTTGGATAAAGGGGTAAGGAAGAAGCTTTGGATTTCTGGAAAGGAACTACTGACTGCTCCTCTGTGCTGCAGTTCAAAGGCTGGTCAGTGTCCCTCTTGGAGCTCTGAGTGGCTGCTTGAACAGGGTGAAATGCAGCCCTGCTCTGCAGAAACACCTGGTTGAGTATTTAGTTCTGCAGGGACCTTGTCTGCTCCAGCAGCAGGATTTATCCCTGCTGGGATGTATCACCTGGGCTAGCAATAAACCTGAGCTGCGAAGCCTGAAGCTGAGTTCCCCTGCGTTTGGGAGCTGACACAGTTCACTTCTGGCCAGCACTGTAGCTCCTGGTTTAGTCTGGGGCTGCTGATGGAGCTGCACATCTCAGGGAAACACTGTCCTGGCCCCTGCACCCACTGACAGACCGAGGGGCACAGAGGGTGCCAGGGGAGCCCAGGGGGCTGTGCTCAGCTGCCCAGGGCTCTGGTGCAAAGGCACTGAGGCATTTGGCTTTGGGATGCTCCCTGGAGAGCTGCCAGCACCTCTCTGCCTCATCTCTGACCAATGTTGCCAGTAAAAGAGAGTTTTGAAGATTTAACTAATTGACTTAATGTAGCCTTTCCTGTCTGGGTGGATTAGGGCAAGTCGTTATCCCAGGTTTCAGCCCGGGAGGTTGGAGAAGATGAAGTTTGCCACATGCATGTGCAAATAGAGAGTCACCTCCTCCTTCCTGAGGTCAAATGCTGACGAGGTGTGTTGTGATGGGATTAGGCAGGTGGCTGCTGCCAAGTGAGCTTGCCCTGGCAGATCCTGCCATGCTGGTGACAGGGCTCTGCTGGAAGGGACGAGGATACTGTCAACACTTCCCCAGCCAGCCAGCCCTGCTGGGCTGGACCACTGAGAACCACAGTGGGCACCCAACAGCCTCCAGCCAGCTCAGAGAAGCCCAGCACTGGGAAAGAGGCTGGACAGAGCAGGACAGGCTACTGAAGATGGGTCTGGAGGGGCCAGACACATTCCAGTTTCCATCCTGACAGGATTTGTCTTGGCAGGGAAACCTCTAACCTGGGTCATCACTATCATTTCCACATCCCACTTTCTCCCTTTTCCAGGCCTGAGCTGTGGAATCCTTCCCCTCTGCACATCCTTCACCTGCTTCACAAGCAGGTCATCACATCATCTTGAATAGTAAAGATATAATTGCCCAAAATGTCCAAGTGGCTGCTCAGAGAGAAGGGGAAGGGTTTGTTTTCCAGGGAGGATGAGCAGCTGGGTAGCAGGGGTGCTTTCCTAGAGTGCCACCATCATAACCATGCTGACCCCTTCCTTCTCTGTGTGTTTGCTGAGTGTCCCAGTCACCCCAGACAGTCCCCAGGATGCCTCCAAGCCCTGCTCTCCCACCTTACAGGGCTGTCTGACTCAAGCTGTCAGTAGCCCTGCTTTTAAATGACCTCCTGGTTTATGTCATTGTGCTTTGGGGCTTACAGGGACATGGATTAATAAAACTTCTGGTCTTTACTGCTCTCTGATCTGGGGGCCAGCATGAACCACAGCACTCAGGGTGTTGGGCTGACGAGAGCAGCAAAGCCCCGACCTGTGAAACACCCACTTTGGTGGTGGGGTTCCCATCTGGGACACAGTCCTCCTCTGTCCATCTGTCCTGAGGACCAGGCTGAGCATTCCATAGAGCTGTGCCTTGCTGGCAATGCAATACAGGCTCTTGGTTATTTAATCTCAGCTCTTCTCAGCAGCACAGGGCTTTGCCAAGTGCAGTAGAAGTTTTTGCATTATTTTATATTGACAGTGTTTGTCTGCTGTAATAATTTGGCTGAGGCTCCTATACATTTGTGCTGTACAGTGCCTTTCTTTGTGAGTCTCTCTTTGCCTGTCCTCCTGGAGTTGCTTTTCTAACACATTGGCTCCCTAGCCCTCTTATTACTTTTGGCACAGGGTTTGCATCCTGATTAAGCACATTGGCTCCTGCTTTCTCTCTTTCTGTGTTGGCCAGCTCTCAGAATTCCTCTTACCACTACATTCTAGCACCACTCTGTGTTTTTATTTATTATTTATATTGCAGTAGTGCCGAAGAGTCTCAGCTGAGCTCATGACCTGATTATGGACATGACATCCATTAATAGTCTCTTGATATGGCCTTTTTAACTGTTCTATTTTCTCTCACTGTGGCTCTTTATTAATGTGACACGCTGGTTTCTGGGGGTCAGATGGGTGCAGAGGGCTGTGCGTTCAACTCTCCTGAAATTCATGTGAAAGCCAGATGGTCTTTAAGGCCCCTTCCAACCCAAGCCATCAATTCTACGATCACAGCCTTCCCCCCTTCCTTGGGCTCTCCTCTCTTAAAGCTCTCTGGAAGAACAAGGACACCCCTTTCTCGACTTAGCTCCAGCTGTACCATGAACTGTTCCATTTTTAGCTAACCCCACTTGCTCGTTTGCAGCAGGGTGCATGTCCCATACACCTCCTGAGCTCCCCGTGCCTTCCACACGCTCAGGCACCCAGGAGGAGATGCCAGACATGGGACCAGACCTGCAGAAGCAGGCACGGCAGGCTGAGCTCCTCCCCACCTGCATATGCATGAGCACCTGCCTGGTCCTTAACAGCAGCCAAATCTTTAAATAGCAAGTAGCTGTAGCTGAAGGCTTGGAGTTCAGCTGCCAGCAAATATACCCTGCTCTTTATGAGGAATTTGGGGCCCAGGACGATGGGAAGGTACTGTGTGGTGGAAGCTTGTGTGCCTCTGTATTTTGTGGATTTATTGCCCTGATTGTGGCCATGAGACGGTGTGGTATGCCAGGGGTTAAGGGCAGAGGCAGGTGGGAAAGCAGGGTAGGAAGGTTTCCTGTCAATGAGGCTGGAACTGCAAGTCTCTGTGCCTTGCAAAACTGTTGTCGTGGAACTGTGGTCTGAAAATAAGGCTGTCCCTGGCCTGCCCTTCTCCTCTGGCCTTGGTTTGTGGTTGGTAGTTGGTTTAACAGGAATAAAAAGTTCTGTGTGCTGGTAACAGGGAGAAATGAAGCAACAAAACACAGAAAGGATCTTTTGAGTCCTGGGCTCTGAACTGCTGTGCTCAACCCAAGCAGGTATGGGTTGGCTTAGCCAGGACTGATCTCATGGAGTGTCCTGGTGGCCAAAGCTAGAGTGACAGCTGGATTTTCCAGTGAGACATAGCCTCAGTGTTCTTATTTTTGCCTCTCTTTTGCCTTTTTCCAGGGTGCCAGAGGGCCTGATGGACCAGTAGGCGAGCCTGGGTCACGAGGTGTCAAGGTGAGTGCCAAGGCTGCTCGTAGCTGTGTTGTGAGGTGCTCTGGGCAGGACCAAGGTCACATCCTCCTCCAGGAACAGGGCATGTTCAATTGCTCCATGAGGAGCAACCAGCAAGGATGAGCCTGTCTTGCAACCAGGGTAAAATCTGTCCAGTGTTGGGATCAGGGCCCTTGCCCACCTTCCCTGCTGGCTGGGGTGTTCCTTGGGGCAGGATGGTGGGCATTTGTCCTCTCAAGAGCCACGGGCAACTGGAGGGGATATTTGCTGCAGAATATGCAAGAGGAGATGGGCTGGGGCAGAAAAGCATCACCAGCAGTTTGTGCTCCTGCCGACAGGACTTTGTCTTTTTGCTTTTCAGGGCCGACCAGGGGAGCCAGGCAGGCTGGGGCCAGACGGGCTGCAGGTATGTCCTATGCGAGAGTCAGAGCCTGCCCAGCCTGGCATGGTGTCAGCTCCCTGTGGGGGCACCCACACCTTCCCAGTGCCCAGGGAAGGGCAGCTTCTCCTGGCCAGAGTGCCCCGGGTGTGCCCAGCAGGTTCCCAGCTGCTGATTGTTCTAACTGTGTGTTCACAGGGGAAGATGGGGGAGACTGGGGAGACTGGAGCACGCGGCTTCCCAGTAAGTGTCCATCCCTTGTGCTTCCTTCCATCACCTCCGGTTCACTCAAGTCTGAAAGTTTTGAGTCCTGGTTCAGGAGGGAGAATTTGGACCATGTCTCACAGGGACATCTCTCTCCTCCTCTTATTGGAGCTTTTAGGAGATGCACATTGCTGCTGAGAGGCATGAAGGAATCTATGGGGTTGGAGCTGACCCTGGTGTTTTTAATTTTTCTAGGGTATCCAAGGGCCTTCCGGACCTCCAGGAGCAAAAGGGGCTCCAGGCGACCCGGCAAGTGTCTTATCACTCTCTCCTCGTCTCTCTTTCCTAGCACACACACAGACACTTAATTTCTTTGTCTGTCTATCTCTTCCCCACCACTTATCCCATTCCCAGCTTCTCTGTCCTCGCCAACTCCAGCGTGGTCAGAGATGTGAAGGACTTGGCTAGAGTCCTAGGAGCCATAAGAAAAGACAAGGTCAGACTCCTGGAAAGCAAAAGGGGGCCATGGATTAACCATGGAGAGTGTAGGATACAGACTGGGGTGGATTTTGGAAGGGAGAAAAGAAGGGCAAGACTGGGGCTGGGGCAGGGTCTGATGTGACAGGAGGAGTTTGGAGTGGGCTGGTAGGTTGAGTGGAAGAGGGACCAGAAGAGGGGCTGATGGTGTCAAAACTGAGCCCACAGCTCTGGGGGAGGCACTGCAGGGTGACAAGGGAAGACACAGACCTCAAGTAGGGCCAACAGGACCACCAAAGCAGGAAGAGGGATCTTCTCTGGCTCTCTGTGTCTGGGGGGACTGTCCTGGACTGTGAAGGGAGAGGGTAAACCAGGCACTTTCAGGTTGCAGTTATTTTAGATGGGAGCCGGAAAGGTGAAGATCTTTGCCTTGTTGAGGTGCCTCAGCACACCCTCTGCTTGCCCATCCATCTCAGTGGCCAGGTCCTGCACAGGGTACGACTCCTCGGGGGTGTGGGAGGGAGCTGGTGCTTTATCTTACAGACCACGGCAGTGACGGCCCTTCAGAAATGAAAACAGTTGTGTGAAAAGAGTCGTGTGCATCTGTTTTTCAGGGTCCACAAGGACCACAGGGGCCACCTGGGCCTTTGGGAGAAATCGGGCATAAGGTAGGTCTGATCTTTGCTCCTGTTTGTTTTCCCCAAACATCAAGCGTGGCAGGAGTAAATGTGCAGGGGCACATCCTTCCATGCCTGGAGGTGTGGAACAAGCAGGAAGGATTTCCCTGAAGTCTGAAGGTCAGCTTCCAAAGCAAACAGTGGAAATCAGAAATTTAAGCATCGCTGTTGTCACCAGCCCCAGACCCCCAGCTGGGAGATGTGCAGACCCTCTTTGCAACAAGAGAAGCAGCTGTACCATGAACTGTTCAGGGGCCAACTTTTTGCACCAGGGTGCAGAGACAGGGAGCCAATACAACAACAATTCAAGCTGAGCACTGGTCTTTCCCGCTCCCTGATGCTGTTGTTGGCATGGCACAGGTTTGCCAGCCTGCCTGGATTGCCATGGCAGCCTCAGCACAGCGGAGGCAGCTCGGAGGCTCCTTTGCTGCTGACGGTGCTGTTGGGCTGCTGTTGCCATGAAGCAGTGGCACAAACACCCCATCACCAAGCAGCAGCTGCCAGACAGTGCCCTGGTGGAGCGCAGGGGATGCCTCCGTGCTTTCCTCCTGACTCCTCCGCAGTTTTGGCTTGGTTTTGCTCCCTTTGAAGTATTACACTCCTGGCTCTTTATACCAGGTGTGCCAGTTCCTCTCAGGGAGCTCCTTCCCACAGGTCCCCAGCTTTAGCACAGACACGATGTTTCACTCGGTCGTGAAAACAGCAGCGAAGGTGGCTTTTAATGCAGTCTATGCAAAGTGTGTGAGTCATGAAAGTTTCCATTCTCATGGCTGCTAGACTGGATGGAGCGAGCTCTCAGCGTGGTAAACCACACTGGGGAGCTGGAAAGCTGCTACCCAGCCACTCTGGATGCTGCCAACCAAGAAAGTACAGAGCTTCATTCAAATCTCTGACTCTTCCAGGAGCCTTTCTCTGCATTGGCACCTCTGGAGAAACCAAAGCAGGATTTTTTGCTTTCATTGGAGCTTGTATTTTCTCATTGCGTGACTTGACCATTTGTTCACAAACCCAACACACACCCTTCTCCCTCCTCTGCTTGAATCCATTTCAGTAAGCCAGGAACTGGCTTTATTCCCTGGGCAGCTCCCTTGACTATGTGCTCTTTTTTCCTTTATTCCCAACTGTAAAGAGAAGGGAGATTGTTGTCCAGAATGCAAATATCATAAGTAAATAAACCACTCAAATCCTTTAAAGAGAAGCTTTACTGTCCCATCTTTGGGCTTGTTTCACAGACTCTCATTCCCCACGCTTCCCAGAGGTAGGAGAAAATGCACAAAGATTAAAGCTCCCAGTAGATCTCGGCACTAAACATAGCGAGTGATCACGACCCCGCTGTCACGGGGCTGCTCATGGTGCTGGACACTGAGGGAGTGCAGTTTGCAAGGTCATTTTCCCATCTTCCTATCTCGCTTCCCATCATTTCCCAGGTCAGGCACTCGTTTTTGGCTCTCTGAGGGATGCCAAGCCCCTCTCAGAGGAATGAGACGCTTTCTCTCAGCTAATCCAGCCTGAATTGTGGTCTGAGCCCAGCCATTGATATTCAGTGTTTTCTGGCCCAGTACATCCAGGGACGGTGGGTGGTGGATGTCAGGGCTCACCTGGCCAACATTTGTGCTGGAGGAGCCAGTGTCACCTTGCTGCTCCTGCCCCTGCCTCTCCAGGAGCGGGGGGCAAAGGCTCAGCCTAAAGCTGCGGAGCCACCAAAACAAGACCAGTGGCACAGAGAAAGTGCTTGCCCTGGTGGTGATGGAGAAGTGGGGCTGCTGGGAAGCAGCGAGAGCACAGCCAGGCATTTTTGTTATCCACTCCTACCAGCCCCCTCGCTGGACCCTTGGAAAGGGCTTTCATGCCTAATTCTGGACCTTTTCCCCTCTTTCCCGGCTGGTTCCAGTGTGGTCACTTACCTTAGAAAGCAGAGGGGCTGGGAAGGAGGTAGAGAAAGGTGCTTGGCAGAGGAGGCAGAGGGGAGGGGAGGTGGGAGAGTTGATCCGAGCCCTCCCAGAAACCAGGCACGAGGGGCACGGGCCCCTTTGATGCTGCGCACCCCGAGCCAGCTCCAGGGAGGTAATTGCCTTGCAACCAGGGCTCAGCTGTCCCAGGAGGGCTCTGCTAAAGGAATTATGTCTTTGATCTTGCTTTCTACTTGCTTACAATGGGTTTTTTCATTATCTTGGGGTTTTTTTATTTATTTTTTTTTTCCCAGGGACCGCCTGGCTCAATAGGACAACCTGGCCCTGCAGGTGAACCTGGCATGAAGGTAAGAAAAGCCATTACTGCAATTTCTCTATCAGACTGGGGGGATAATAGCAACTTGTGTTCCTGCAGGGCTGAGTGACATGGCAGGTTTATCCTCCCGCAGCCAAAGCAGACAGCACATTCAACAAAAGATAAAGTTTAAAAACTAAAATCCAGTTAATTTTAGCCTTTGATTACAAATTCCTGAGCCCCGTCCCGAGGGGAAGGCCATCAGTGCAGGGGAGAAACACCTTCCCAGGAATCTTGTGCCTCAAAAATGTGAAAGGGCTGGATGTGAAGCTCAACTCTCTGCAGATCCAAAATGTGAATGGGAAGGGGAGTCCTTGAGACCCAGGGATCCAGGCAGCTTCTAATGTGAAACCAGAAGTGCCTCAGGAAGGTCCCAAACGTAAAAATACCCTCAGACGAGGTCCTGCCACAGTTTCCAAGCATCAGCTCTGTGGGGACTGAACTCCTCTGATGGTTGCAGGGGAAGGGTGCCCTGCTCCAGACTATGAATGCACCTTCTTGTCCATATGGGAAGGCCTATAAAAGCCATCTCTTTGTTTGAATAAGATCCCTGTGCCGGGCAGCTCAGAGGAGTTTTTATTTTATCCTAACCCCCTTGGTTCGAGGGTTCATTCCTGTGAGCAGAGCTTTTAAACAGCCTCTGTGTGGGGATTAAATTCAGTTTCCTCTGTGCTGCTCTGCACTCCCACCCCCAGCCCCATCCTTTGCCATGTTTTCCTTGGCAAATCTTCTGACACTTCACTGGAGCTGCCGTGCCTTTGGCATCCCGATGCTGAACGAGGGTTTCAGCTCCTGCTCAGGAGCGGGACATGATGATTTGCACAGACACCCCTTTACCCGCTGTCAGTGCGACAGGTCCTTGCTGGGAGGTTGGGGAGTGACAGTCCTGTCCTGCTCCTCTGGAGCTTCCCGGCTGGAAGGAGCTGGACCAAGACTGATCTGGGCAGTCACTGCTTGCAGAGCAGTTTGCTGTGGGATTAAGTGCACGGACATCTCAAACCTTTTTGCCCTGATGCCCCTGCAGTTCCTGAGTCCTCTTCCTCGCAGAGCGGGTGGCTTGGACGGGCACACATGGGAGGGAGCTGCCCTATGGCCATTGTAGCCCCAGGGCTGCACTGCAGTCTGGCAGCCTGTCACCAAGCCCATTTGTTTGCCAGCTCCACCACCTCCTGTTCACTCCTTTGGGTGCCATCAAAGATTCAGGTTTTCCTCCTGAGGCTGGGGCTCAAAGAGCTGTTGGGGTGCCCCCTTGCTCTGGTGGTATCTGCCACCACACCACATTGCACCCACCATGCCCAGAGAGGCAGCACAGACCTGTCCCCTCGAGTGTTATCGCAACAGAGCCTGTGAGATGTGTCCCTGTGCACTCTCCCTGTGCTGGGCCTTTGGACCCCCTTGAAACCTGAAGGTGTTTGTGTGGGAGAAGGGAAGAAAAAGTCAAAATGAGGAGTGCAGTGGCAGGTGCTCCACGTTCACCCACCATCAGCAAACAGCTCTGCCTCCGTGTCTGAGTTTCCTTCTTTTCAGGGTGACCCTGGCCAGCTGGGAGTCCCCGGAGAGCAAGGTCTCATTGGCCAAAGGGTGAGTATGGCCACCTTCCCGTGGGGCTTTCTGTGCCTTAAGAGCTCCCCAGAGCCCTGTCCCTGCCCTCCCTCTGGGCACACCGTAACCCTCGTGGTCCCCGTTTCTCCCACCCCTGTGAGCCCCTCGGGTGCCCCGGTGACTCTGTGACACCCTCACGTGTGAAAGGGGCAGTGTGGCACCAGAACAGAGCCCTGCTGTATGCCAGAGGCTGCGCCCACACGGGGCAGGAGGGGACATTAACGGGGGAACACAGTGGGGACACAGTGGGGACACAGTGGGACAGTGGGGGACACAGTGGGGACACAGTGGGACACATAGTGGGACACATAGTGGGACACACAGTGGGAAACATAGTGGGGGAAACACAGTGGGGGACACAGTGGGACACATAGTGGGACACACAGTGGGACACACAGTGGGACACACAGTGAGGACACAGTGGGACACACAGTGGGACACACAGTGGGACACACAGTGAGGACACAGTGGGACACACAGTGGGGAACATAGTGGGGCACACAGTGGGACACACAGTGGGACACACAGTGGGACACATAGTGGGACACACAGTGGGATACACAGGGGGACACAGTGGGAACACTGGCCACACTGTGCACGTGTGGGAGGGAGCTGGGCTGGGATGAATGCACGGATTGAGTTTCCCAGGGGCTGTGTCCCTTCTCGGGACTGAGGGCAGTTGTTGGAGCGGGATGGGGAAGCCCCGAGTTACATGAATACAGACTTTTCACCCAGGGAAGGAGGTCTTCCCACAGACCAACAGCTGGTCCATGGAGGAGGAACTATGGCTCAGAATAAAGGAATTGGCTGAATTGCTGCTCTTGCTCCAGAGGAAGAGCTCGTTGGGCATTAGGGATAGGAGACGTGAGAGGGCAGAGCTGGGCTCCCTTTGCTGCAGCCTGGCTTCTGCTGCGAGTCAGCTGCAGAGAGCACAGGGGAAAGCATGTCTAGGGCACAGCCTTACGGTGCTTCCTTCTGTCTGCAGGGAGAATCCGGGCTGGAGGGGGACAGCGGGCTGCCCGGGCCGGATGGGATCAAGGTAAACATCCCTCTCAGGGAGTTTCAGCTCTCACACTCCTCTGGGCACTCAGGTCCCTGTGAGTCCCAAGGCCAGCACGAAGCCAGCGGGGTCATTGGGTCCTCTGCCCTGCTCTGTCTAAGGACTTTTTTTCTGCAAGCACACATAACAAACTCCTGTTTCACTCCTCTACCCGCATTTTTGGCATCTGATCAGATCCTCCAAAAAGGTCAAGTTCTTCAAAATCTGGTTTCCAACAATTTGTCTGTTTGATTTGAGCCTTTACAGATCAGATTTCCAACTGGTCAGGAATTCCTGGGCCTGGCAAGGGAAATGGAGACTTGTCCATCACTCTCCCCTGCACCACTGACCAGAGCAATGTTGGGGAGCAAAGAAACCAACTCCCCTTCCCCTTGGCAGAGCCGCAGGTGCTCGCTCAGGGCTCCCTCTGTATTTAGCTGCTGGGAGTTTGCTTACCTTGCCTTTGGAACAGGACTCTGATTGCTGCCCCTGCACAGCCAGCCTTTCCAAACAGGCCAGCAGTTTTGTTCCATGGAAAGAAAGAGCAGCCGATCCCACAACAATGCAGTTTATTGCTTCATTCTAGTTAAACTATTTGCCATGTGTCTCTACTTCTGCTTATCTCTCAATGCTGGACCAAAAAATTCTTCCTTAAAGGCAGTCAAGGCTTCTGTATTCTCTGAGTGTCCCCAGGAGCTCTTGAACCAAACCAGCTCTTTCCAACCCAAATGTGTCTCTGGACAGTTCACCAGATGTGTCTCTGCTCTTGAACCAGATGAGATGTTGCTGAGCTCCAACAACACAGGTGCAAGAGGAAAATGACTCAGTGAAGGCTGGTTGGCTCCACAAGTGCAGGTGCTGGTCTCAGAATAGAACTGGAGTGGAAGTACTGAATAATACAAAATATTGACAATATTCTGTTTATCTTGGTAAAAGAAAAAGAGCTCCAAACTCACTTCTTACACTTCTGTGATTGTATTTCTGGTCTGCATTGCAGTTCGTTGTCATTGATCCACACTGAAATTTCATTGTCTGCCAGATTTTTTCCTAAATTTCTGAGACTGGTTCCACCAGGGAAGGTTTAAGTTAGATATTAGGAAAAAGTTCTTCACAGAAAGGGTGGTTGAGTGTTGGAACAGGCTGCCCCAGGAAGTGGTGGAGTCACTGTCCTTGGAAGTGGCACTTGGGGACACGGTGGGCTTGACAGTGCTGGGTTAATGGTTGGATTCGTTGATTTTAAAGGTCTTTTCCCATCCAAATGATTCTATGATTCTGTAATTATCAGAACAGTGATTTGACAACCCAGTCCCTTCTGCTCAGACCATAAATCCTTCACAGGGCACGATGACACTGTTTTCCAGAGTGAGCCCTGGACCAATTCCTATTTGGCAGTGAGAGCCAAGCAGCCACTCCAGACAAACCCATCCCATTAAAACTCTTCCAGCATCCCAAGCACAAAGCTTCTGGGTGAGGCAAGGCAGGCTTTCAGGTCGTGTCTGCCTGCCTCATTCACGTGGGAGGGTCAGGCCATATTGCAGCAGAAGCCAAGGGGTTCAGGTTACCCTGTGCAATGGGGGAGTTCCTCCTACTCCAGCCAGCCAAGAGATTTGAAAGAAGAGAAACCTGGTTTTGCTCCTTTTTTGAAATGTCAAGTGTATTATGACTCATCCTCATTCATCCTTTTGCTTGCAGGCTCTTTTCCTCTCAGACTCCTGAAATATGAATTACGTGGTGGGTTTTAACTTGCGAGAGCAATGGGCAGTGACCCATGTGTTGGGTGGGCATGAAAACCTCCCACGCTTTCCTCTCTTCCCCAGGGGGACAAAGGAGAGCAAGGCCTGGAAGGAGAGAAAGGAGAAAAAGGCAACGAAGGGCTGAAGGGAAAAGAAGGAGCTCCTGGATATCCCGGCATCCCAGGTGTCCGAGTGAGTCTGCAAATCCAGCCCAGAGGCAACCCGTGGGTTCCCTGTGGAGAGGAGCGTGTGAACCAGGGCATTGCTCAGGGCAGGAGGTCACCAGAGATGTCACTTGTAGCAAATGTTATTGCAAATTGGGTTATTTTTGTGAAAAACTGCACCCGGGGGATGGGTTGGTCTTTCAGGCAGGATGTACTTGAGGTGTGGATGGTTCCTCTGGTCTTCCATAGGCTTTGGGACACGGTGCCTCCCTCCTGCACAGGTAAGGTGGATCTCACAGGGTTAGACAGGGAGGTCCAGAGGGCTGTGTGGGGTTGAGTTTCCCCTGAATGCCACAGCTGGCTTGGCCCTGAAGCCTGGAAATGACCAAGGTTGTGCCTTCCCTGGTGATTACTTGCTTGCTTCTGGTCTTCCCTTTAATAGTTCATATTTAATTTTGTATTTTTTTTAATATGTATTTTATCTACAATATTCTATTTAAGGTTCCCCCTTAAATACAGAAAACTAGGAGGACAAATGAGCAGGAAATTATTCCTGCATCCTCAGTGAATACGTGGGGCATGTGTGGTTTGCTTGGAGAGCTGATCTCAGTGGCATAGAAAGGAAAAGTGTGACTCTGGCCCCGACTTGAGAGCTGTGGGAGCCAGGCAGGCTCTGGCTGGTGCCTGTTGGCTGGTGCCAGGAGGATGGCTCTGCCCAGTGCCCCAGTCAGACCCTTCTGCTCAAAATGTGGGATTTACCAGATTAACGTCACGGTTTGTCCATTGTAATCGTTGTCACGGATGTCGGCTGTCAGAAGGGTGGGCTCACAGGGCTCGGGCACCCCTTGAGCAGCTGGAGAACATCTGGCTCCCACCCTGCACATCTGTGGGAGGGAAATGAGTAGTCCCTGTCTGGTGGCAGCTCCGAAATCCCATCCCGGGGTGGGAGGGAGGCGGCAGGGCTGGCAGGTACCGCCCAGCGCCGGGTGGATGCTCCGCCGTGGAGCACGTTTGGTGACGTTGGGGCTGGCTGGAAAGAGGGCAGGGAGAAGGGTGTGAGGGGATGGAAGCAGCAAAGGAGATGGATTGGTGTTATTTTTGGGCTGAGGTTGGGATTCGAACACTGACTCAAGCAGAAAGTGGAAACTTTGGCTTAAAGCTGCGGTGCAGCACCATAAATGAGCAGAATAAGCCCGTAGTCCTGTCCCAAGTAAGGCCACCCTTGGCCACAGCCCCTGTGCCCACAGGGAGCCCTTTCAGGGTTGGGATCGTAGCACAGGGTGGTCCCCAGTACCTCACCTCCCTGCCAGCTGCAGGCTGGCACAGCTGGGCAGTCACCATCCATGTGCTGTACTTCTGGCTGGTTCACGTGTTTATACTGTGCATGTTTTAAGAACCAATAAAAACACTAAAATCATGCAAATGCCATATTAAGTTATAAAGTATAAAATATAGATTCTTTTGGACTCCATCTCTGCTGTTTGCCAGCATGTCCCTGGGAACATGATGCTGTTTTCTGTTTTATTTTTAAAAAAAAGGAGTCAATAGAGCCAAGATTCCTGCTCATAATCACTCCCTTTTGTTTTTTTTACTGCAGAGTGCTGTATTTCCATCTCCTGTTTTAATATAGTTCTTTGTATATGCCTATGCCTAAACTCCAGCAGACTTTCAGACCTGCACAGGCTCCAGATAGTGCTGCCTCCCCTGCCAAACTCCCTTACCTAATGCACAGGCTGGTGTTCCTGTGCTCACTGAGGTCGTTTAAATCTGGAAGTCCTCGGACAGAAGTACAAATAATTTTTCTCTTCCCATTTTTTTGTTTTTGAGACTTTTCTTCTCCCTTCCCATGGAGGAGAGTACAAATATTAGTGGGATCTTCCTTAGGTTTCTGCCAAGATAAGGTTTGCAGAGATGCAAACCATTAGAGGTAACAACCGGAACTCCCTCCTTTTCAGCTGAGAGATGGAAGCTGGAACATCCAGCCAAGCCCTCTTCTGGAAGGCGTGCCACAAAAGCCACCACAAACTGCACAATGCATGGGAGGCTTTAAGGCTGCTGGACAAAGATAACAAAAAATCTTGTTGTGGAAAAGTCGTGAAGGGGCTCACCCAAGGATAAAATGTCAAGGTGGCAAATCCCTGTGCAGGATTTGCAGTGGCACAGAAATTGCTTGGGGAAAGTGTTGGAGGTGCTTGGATTGCAGGGAGGAGGCGTGTTGGGTTTGGGTGTGCTGCAGACCCCGAGTGATTACACATCACACGTGGTACATGTGGTTTTAATACTTCTGACGTGATAGTGCTGTGCTGTCCAATACTCAGTTTAGATGGTTCTCAGGTTCTTCATCTTTAGCTATTACATCTTCATTTGGTCTCTCCTGGCGTGACACCCAGGAGTCCTTACATCTGTTCTTCACCACATCCCTGCCTGGATCCACTGACGTTTTCCTGGACGAGGGGTATTCGCCTCTGCTCCAGTACTGGGATATCTTGCTCAGCCACAAAGGGGACAGTGCAGATGCTGGTGCTTCTGTGCCATTAGTGGGAATGTCACACACGCGAGGATCTGTACAGTTACCTGTGCCAACACACTGACCTCCATCTGGGAGTGTGTAGCTCACCTTCTGCTTCTGGAAGAGGTTCATGTTAACGTGAGGAATCGTGGACACAGATAAGCTTCTCCTGTGCCTTGGCTTGGCTCTGTTACACCAGAGAGGACCCCTGGAGAGATGCCCTCCGTGGGCAGAAACAGCCTCTGGAAAAACCCTTTTCATCACAAGGTCCCTGCAGTGAAACCACATCTTGAAGATTTGTCCTTAACGCCAAGGACGTGTTTAGTCTTCATCTTTATCTTGCTTATGTCCACAGGAATGTGACACTTCACTATCAAGTGTCCTCGTGACAGAGGTAGGAAATGAGGCACGCGATGGCTCTGAAATGATCTGCTGGGATATTTTCAGCCCATTTTGTATGTACTGGCCTGGGGCAGAGGGCAGGAGCTGGGGAACTTGGCAGGGCACATTCCAGCTCACACCCCACGTGGCAAAGGGCCAGCACAAGGGATGGAAGGACTTCAGTGGTTCTTTGACCTGCACAGTCCCTTGAGCTCCCTGGAGATGGCAGGTGAAGGGATGTACTGGAGCACCTTTGAAAGCTGGAGCCTTCAGGGTCTGTTCAGCCCTTCTGGGTCATGCAGAAGAGAGACGTTCACCCAGCAATCAATGGGATCAGCAGGGACACATCTGGCTTTGCCGGGCAAGGCTTCATGTTCCAGAAAGGCATCCCACTGCTGATACAACACCTGAGCACGACCAAGCTTCCCTCTGCGCTCAGGAAACGTTTTTCAGAGGTCGTTACCTTTAATTTCGCTCACCCATTTCCAATATTAACATATCTGAAAACCAGTTTCCACTGTGGTTTTGAATCTCCAGCAAAAGGCAGCAGGGAGGCCCCAGCCAAGGCTCCAGGGGCAGTTTGTACGTGTTTCAAAGGCAGTGGATTGCAGCGAACAAACCTGGCAGCAAGATGGTCCATGAGTCTCACAGCTGTGGCTGGCAGGTCTCGAGGCAGCTGGAGCTGAGATAAGTGAGTATCCTCTATCTTCTGGTCACTTTGTCCAAGTTCACACTGCTCCTTTCAGTTCCAGTTCCTGCTCAGGGAAGGAACAGGCCAGTTGCCCCCTGGTCATGAGAGCGATCAGAGCACTAGTGTGAGATGCAGTTGTGATTTCCAAGCTCACATCAGAGATGGGCACCTTTCCTGAGCTGCTGGCTCACACATTTTATCCTCCCAGTGGTTTCCATCTTCTTCTAATCCTAACCTGTTGCCTTCACTTGGCCTTGACTCTGTTCTGAATGTGGCTGTTTGTCCTCTGGTTGGCTCCTCTAAGCAACAAAGATCCCTTCCCCTTGCAGAGCACTGGGGATTTTTTGGGTATCTGCATTCAGAGACTGGCTGGAGACACAGACCCCAAAGCCTGCAGTGCAGGGAGCAGGAGCTGTGCTTTGGAGATCCAGGATTTCTCTCTGGGCAAGGCAAGACAAGGATATGTATCCTCAGTATGTGGAGAGCCTGTTGGAGCCTGGCAAGGCATCCATCAGCAATGCAAGCGTCATGGTGTGCTTTGCAAAAATAAAAGGGTAATTCATATGCCAAGCTGTAGGACTGTGAGGGGATGGTGCCCCAGAGCCTGAAACACCCAGAGAACATCACTGGAGAGCACCGTGCATTCATGAAGGATCTGGCTGCCCAGCAGTGCTGCTCATGGCAACAGAGGATGGAAAGAGCCAGAGGCTGAAGTCACTGGTGTGCAACCAACCAGCAACCTGGTCACAGGCAAGTGGGCACTGAGAGCAATCCCTCCCTCCCCTCCACTGCTTCTCCTCTCCACTGGTGGAAAATCAGACCTGGGAGGACAAGGGATCCAGCAGTGGCTGCAGAAGGCCCGAGCCATTTGGCAGGAGGGAGGTGGTGGGTTTCCAGCTGCGCTCCGTGGCTCTGCACTGTGGTTTTCGTAATGTGCTGGTTGTCATACATGGCAGACATCTGATAGCAAAGGTTTTACAGTTCCAGGAAAGCAATTGGAGAGCCTGGAAGCACTGAAATACAACATGCTCTGAAACAAGAAAATCCCTCATTGTTCAGCAAAACTGGGAGTCAAGTTCTTTCCACTTCCTCTTTAACCTGAAATCCTATCTGCAGTGTCATTGAAGCCACGTCAGGACTCGGAAAGCTTTGAGCCAGACACTCCGATGGTCTAAATTGCCATAAACAATTACATCAGAGAAGGTCTGGCTGCATGTGCCGGCCCTGCTGCATGTTGCAGATGTGCACCATCAGCCCAAAAGAGCTCGAAGGGCTGTAAATCCTTTTGCTCTGGTGCAACAAGATCCAAAATCCTTTTGTTTGCTCTTGAAGAGGGTAGAGTGACAGAGCTGGGCCGGGGTGGAGATCTGAGAAGGCTTTTTGAGGGAACTCGCAGCGCTTTGAAAAGGATCAAGCCACTCTCCAGCCCAGAACAGAGCACGGAGTGAACTCCTGGCTCTTGGCTCCAGCACTGTGGTCGCCCCCCAGAGCAGCAGCAGCCTGACACAGCGCTGGATGGCATCCCAAGGATCCTTCCCACCGTGGTCTTCTCTATCCCTCATCTACAGGAGACAACCCTGAAGGGGAAGGGGGACTTGCTGGCCGGGATGGACCTTCTGCTGTGAGCCAGCAGAACTGCTCCAGCAATGGCACACTGTGGTCCCAGCTGCAATGGGGCTGCTGTCTGGGCTCTGCAGTGCCAGGGCAGAGCAGGAGCTCCTCCTCACCCAGCACATTGCTCGACTACAAAGTTGTCCAAACATCACTGACAGCAGGATTTGTCCCAGAGTGGTTTTTGCTCTTTGTTCTTTGCTGTTTCCTGCCACTGAAAACATGATTCAAAGGTTTTCTGCAACAAAGCTCCTCGCTCTGCTGTCACTGAATGCAGCCATTCACTCGGCACACATGAGCTCAGCGACAGCTGGCAGCACCACACCAGTTCCATGGCATCCAGCTCCCCAAAAACACTGAGGCTGCCGAAGGACAATCCTGGAGTCACTGCTGGTTTTAATCTCTGCTCTCCATGCAGGAATTTTTGCCCTTTTTTTTTTTTTTTTGATAATGTGCTGAGCTGTTGTTTTCTGGAAAAGCTGTTTTTTTGTGCCCTGGACCATGGGCTGTCTGTGGAGCTCTTACTTGAAAGAAGTTTCTTGAACTGCCTCAGCTGGAGGGTGTGGGGTCACCCTCTGACTGAGCAGGGGAAGGAATGGAGAACACTGGGTTCGGTGTGGGCTGTGAGAGCCCTGCAGTGTGTCGGTGGTACCAGCAAGCTCCTCACCCTCTGAATCTTGGCAAACGAGTAGTGTTACTCCTAATCTTGCCTTTGAACAACATCTCCAGGAATAGGTGGACAAGAGAGTAAACTGACTTGCCCAGGGTCGTGCAGGAGGTCAGTCAGTGGCAGAGAGGGACCAGGAGGAGAGGACACAACAGGCCATATTTCTCCTGCCCTACAGCGTGTCCTTTCCAGTAGCTGCTACATCAGTGGGGCCAGATCCTATCCTGGAGCCCAGTTTCCAGTGCTGACGGTGCTTGTCCTTGGCCATGGTGTGTCCTTGTGTCACAGCCTTGGAGTGTCATTACTTGTGCCCACCAATATCCAGCAAAGCCATAAGCAGGTGGTTGCCATGCATCAAAAATCGAAGCTGAATCAAGTTTCTCAGGAATGTTGTCAAATGTGCGTTGAAGAGGATGAGACCAAAGGTCATGGCAATGCCTCCCCATGGAGCTGCAGTCCCAGGTCTCTCTCCTTCCCCTTCCAGAAGCAACATGGTCATCCCTGGGCAGCTCTGCCCTTATCTGCAAGCAGTTTCTCCCCATGCTTCGATAATCCGTGCCTCACTGGTGGCCCCAGGCTCAGCCTTCCCTGGCAGTTTGAACATCCCATTTTATGGAGAGGCACACGCTGGATTTGGTTGTTTGGGAGATTTTATTGCGGGGGATTTTCCCCCCCCCCCCTTTTCTGCTGTCTGTGACTCCGGCCACCAACTCCATTGAAACCTTTGGAGTGGAGCAGGGTTGCCTGTGAGCCCCGTGAACCCTACGGGGAATCACGGAGCTCTCCCAGTCCCCAGGGGCTGCAGCAACCCCGGCTGCTCTCCAGCAGCCAAGGGGCCGTTTCGCCCTCGCAGTGCAGCTCTGCTGCTGGGGAAGGCAGGCTGATCCCAGCTGGTCCTCGTTTAGAGTTAATAGGAGTCAAAATGAGCCAGAATTTGAAATAAATCCCATTGACTTGGCACGGTTTCTTTCCTGACTCAGACCAAGGAGACGCACTTTTTTTGGGCAGTTACTCCAAGATTCCCCTCCTTATTGCAAGAGAGGATTTCATTCCCCTCCTCTTCCACAACCCCAGGGCATCCGTGTCCTTCAAAAGGAAGATATTAACCCGTAGTGTTTGGGGGAGTGTAAATCAGTATTGTACTGCCCAGGTGCTCTCTCTGTTCCTTTCTCCACATTGTCAGCTTCTAACACTGGCTAATTTTTGGAGTGTTTTGGTGTCATCGTGTGTGAAAGCTTCACAGCTTGGTGGGGATGAGGCCTTGAGCTTTTTCTGTATTTCCCACTCATCCATCATTTTTGTCTCCTTGTGCTTCCTTAGAGATGAGGAAATAGAGGCAAAGAGAAGGGAGGGAAAAGGGGTTTTCCCAGTAACAACAAACTAACTGGTGGCAGTTCAGGGCTATCAGACCAAAGCAGAGCAGCTCAGAGGACACGGCACTGCTCTGTACAGGATTCTCTTTGCTGCCTTACACTGTGACTGCCTGGAAAACCAGGTTAAATAGACCTCCTCCTTCATAAAACCAAAAGCAGCAAATTTCAGAGCAACAGCTGCATGCAGATGAGAATTTGCACTAAGGCAGAGAGTTTGGGATACGGGACTTTGGGGTTGGATTCCCATTTTTAAGTCAAAGAGCTCAGCTGAAAGGAAAGTCAAAGTGACTCTGGCTATAGTCTTTCCATCCCAGACCTTTTTATAGGATTTCCCCAGTTTGCTGTTACTCTGAATGCAGGCAGCCAGCTCTACCTGCACTCCCCACTCGGGTTTCCAAAGCAGCCCAAGAGCCCATTACATCCCAGTGATCCCAGTGAAACCCTCTGAACCTCACAGTACAATCAGGTCTTTCTTCTCGAGAACAGTTGAGTCTTTCTTCTTTCCCCATACTCATTCAGGAGCTGCTGCCCTGTCTCCTCCCCTTCCAAACTACTGCTAGGCAGAGTGATTAGGAAATGTGTTTCTTATAAATCCAAAACATTTATGTCTTCAAATGCCCGGCCCCAATAATCCCACTAATTTCCTGAGCGCTTGTGAACTGTCCTCCATGGGGGGAGGCTTCTCTCGATCAAAGTTTATTAAGTGGAGGTTCTCATATGGAGACATTGCTGAGCGGTAGGAAATTATATGGGGCTTTTTCATTTCCCTTTAAATGAGCTCACTGGCTGGGCCTGGACAATATGGGCATGGCCATCCTATGGTTCATCCTTCCTACCTTTGTTGCTGCTTTAGTTTTCCTGCCCTTTCTACATCCAGTGTCTCAAACTACCACTTTTTTCCCACCCCTGTCACCATAGCCACATTTTTTTCTTTACCCTGTAGCTGTATTCTGGTTCTTCTATTTCTTCCTGCCTCGATTTTGGTAGAGAGGAGTGACCTCAGATCTTCACTCAGTGACACCAAAAGAACCAAACAATGTGCTCCTGCTCCACAGCAATCCTGAGCAATCCTGACCTTGCCCGAGACAGGCTTTGGGAAGCTCTCCCAGCAGTGCTGTTCCCTTGAGAGCTTCCCTCCTGTGCCGTGCCTAAGGCTGCAAGGGAAGCAGGAGCATATCTACCCTCTGGAATGCCAAGAGCCCCAGTTCCCCTGGGCCAGACCAGGATGGTGAGTCACATCTCGGGAGCCACTTCCCTGGACCCAGCGCCTGCAGCAGAGCATCACTGGCTGGGGGGATGTTTGGGTCGGGATTTTATCCCTGTTTGTTGTTTGGCTCCATTTGGGCCATATCTCTCTGCAGTTCCTTCAACTTCCTTCCTTTGTTTTTGTGGATGTTGTTGTCGGAACATGGATTTCAACTGTTGGTGTCTTGAGAATTTAAAGCTGAGCTGTTCATCTGTTTGCTCCCAGTAAATGTTACTGCTGTGCTGTGCAAGAGCCTTGACTTTGCTGTCAAGGCCATCAGCAGCTGAAAGCCTCTTTTTTTCCTTTAAAAAATAACCGATTTGCATTGGAAAATAAATCATCAAGCTTTCCCTTAGGGGAATATCTAAGGCAATACTGAAAAAAAAAGCCCTTATAAATCTGGGTCCTTAGTGAGGATGGCAATGAAATTTTAAACATGCTAGACCTAAGAGATTTCTTTCTGCTTCCCTTGGATATTTTGGCATAGCTGAAGGCACGTGAATTTGTAAAACCACTGGTTTCCACTGTCACTGCTCACAAATACCATCATCATCTGGAGGCACTGATATGCTTCTCCAGTGAAGAATGCAGCATATAAAGAGAAATAACCATTTAAAAATGATTCTGCTCACGGAAGGGGATTGGAGAGAGGATTTGTGTTCTCAGCAAACCAGCAACCCAAAGCATACAACAAAATGTGTACAAACCCCAAGAATAAAAGCATCCAGTGGTCAGTGCCTTGGCACACTAACCCAACTGATGTGAGTCCAGCAAAGAGCACTTGGATTTCATTGTTGTGATGTGTAGGCTTTTGTCCATCTTCTGCCCCTGGTTGCTACCTCTGCTAAGGAGAGTAGGAACCTTGGGAGCCTCACATTGCAGTGAAAGAGGTACCAGAAAGTGCTACATTCCTGATGTACTTTGGAGACCCTGGACAAAGACACAATCTCACCGAATTTTTATGGGGTTTTTTTTCCCCCCTGATTTTTCCATCCTTGGACAGATAAGTCAGAAGAACAGAGAGGAAAAGGATCTGACCTTTTTCTGAAGGCTACCAACGTTGCTGATGGGCTTGTTATTCCCTGTGTGATGTGTGGTAGTGCAGTGATTTCTGGGAACTGTGCAAAGCCCTGCGTATGTGCCCTGGGAACATCTGGGATTGCAACAGCAACCACATCTGGATCATCACAAGTAG
This sequence comes from Grallaria varia, assembly GCA_013396735.1. Lineage (NCBI taxonomy): Eukaryota > Metazoa > Chordata > Aves > Passeriformes > Formicariidae > Grallaria > Grallaria varia. The sequence goes on along the minus strand of VWZG01005844.1, from coordinate 129,612 downwards.
AGATATCACATATCTGGGAACCCCAGGCAAGTGTTGAACTGCCTCTAAATTCATCTGGGCAGAATTCCTGCGCAGTTGGAGAAAGCACATCCAGGAAAATCAGACACATGGTAGGCTTCCCACTCACCAGCAGAGCTGGCTGGCCAAAGTCCTAGAAAGCGTGCTGGGAGAGCATGGAAATATCCCTCCCTGACAGAGCTGATTCCTTTTGAGGAGGTGACTCAGGCTGCAAATCCGAGCCACGTCTCTGCCCCTGGTGTCACCAGCGTGGTTTGACCCATTTATTTATGCCAGCAAAGCTTTTAACCAGCAGACAGGAGTTAAGGGAGGCTCAGAGGAAGGTCTCCATGGCTCACAGCTTGTCCCACTATGCCTGACAGGAGCTGGAGGTGCCGCCAAGGTTTTTCTCTCCGGCGATGGAGAAGGAGCCACACCCCAGCTGGGGGGACCCAGGAGAGCCTTTCAGAGCAGATGAACATCCCTGCTCCATGAGGCCCATGTGTCATAAGGGGAAAAGCCAGTACATGGAGTTTATCAGAGCCCATCTCTGGTGTTCAGACTCCACCAACAGGGAAAGACAAGCCGAAGGAACCCAGAGAAGGCTGAGAGGCTGTTTGAACACGGCACAGTCTTCTGTGAGTCAAGTTTATGTTCGGGAGCAGGACTTGCACTGTCAAAGCTGGGGCTGTGTTTGGTTTTGTGCCCTCTCCCCAGTGACTCCAGCCCTGTATCTTTACTCCGTGATGGCAGGAACAAGCATGGATTGGAATCCTGGCAGATTTTAGGACCAGTGTGGAAATTTTGTGGCTCAGATGGGAAGATTTAAGGGCTGAACTTGTCTTCTTGAAAAGCAAAGACATTTCCCAGTGCAGGGTAGAAGCAAGTTTCAGTCCTGGGACTTCCATGGGAGATGGGTCCAGGTGAAGTGAGACAGGCTGTGCCTCAAACTCCTCTGAAGCAGCTGTGAGACCTCCCTGGGAATGGGATCCACCAGCCTTGCACAATGATAAAGGACGTGTCTCATCCACACTCTGGTGTCTGTATTTTTTACAGGCAGTGCAGCCCATCCTCACCCTGGGGATGGAACCATCACATGCAGGTCTTTGTTTCAAGAGCTGTCACAGCACAGCAGTTCAGGAGCACATCTGAGTGTGCAAAACTGCTCTGATGGAGAAGATCAAGGGCTTGGCCATCACCGGGTCAGGAACAGATTTAACTTAAAATGGGCATCATCCCATTTGCAAGAAACTTCTTCTGCCCATGCTTCCAAAAGCTCTCAGAGCACAATCCAGGGAGACTGGTGGAAAAACACTGTACATCTATTTGGAAACCCCAGCTGTGTATTTAATCACTCACGTCTTGTTTTGACAGTAAAGTTTTGTGACTGATTCCACTCCTCACTCTCCAAATGTTCAAGCCACCAAGTGCCACAGCAGTGCAGGGTCTGTGGGAGTTCCTGCTGCTTCAGACCCACGCCACGAGCCACGAGTGGGGATGCTGAGGGTCCTGGTACCACGTCTCAGAGTGAGCTGCTGTAGAGCTGGGTGGGGATGGCCATTTCTCAGGCTGATGCTTCCATTAGTGAGAATTTCTCTGTACTCCCATCAAGAGTGTAAATCACGTGGGTGATGTGGGAGCCTCGGCACCCATCGTCTGTCACGGCTGCTCAGCATCTGTGGGAAAGCAATTCCAAAAGTGATCTCCTGGAAAGGGGTGGCAAAAAATAGGAAAAAAAGCCCCAAGCAGTATGGAAGAGACACAGAACAGGGCCCAGCAGGGATCTGTCCTTTGTGAAGTCTAATATTGTTGGCAAGGTGGGCTCCTGAAATGGTAAAACGGAGCTATTCCCTTTGGGGAGGTGGACTGGCACAATTCTTTAGGGCCATACAGAGTCTGAATTGCTCCTTTGTGTTCAGAGCAGGCACTTCTAAGGCCCATGTTTAAGATCAGAGTGAAAAAACCCTGATACGCCTCATTTTATAAGTTACTTTTATTCATCTGGAACTTACAACATCAACCATGGTGAAAATTATACCTGCTCAGATGGGAGGAGGAGGGGAGCAGGGGGAGAGATGCTGTACTGATGTGGAGATGCTGTTGAAAAGTTTGTCACAATTGCCAAAAAGCATGAGTGATTTTCTTCAGTGATACTTTTGCTTCTTTCTGTCAAATCCAAAATATTCTGTCTGCCTTGCAGCCAACAGGGTCAAACACTGAAAAATACGAGCTCCTTGGGCTCCCTCTGGAGAGGCTGCTGTATTTACCTGCTCATCACAGATAATTTCTGTGACGTTCAGTGTGGGTGTGAGCAGGGGTGGCAGGTTCTGCACCCACACTGGGTGCTCAGAGCAGCCCAGCATTCCTGTCTCTGCTTTCCATGGCTCCCACCTGGAGTTTGCATCCCACTCCATCTCTAGATGCCTGCTCGGGATATTGTGGTTTCTGTGTGTGGCAGCAATAATAATAATACAAACAGAGGGAACAGAAAGCTGTGCGTGGTAGGTGGGTACGGAGAACGAAACCACAGCCTGTTTTCACAAAGTGAAAACAAGGAGAATTACTGGGGAGGCAACGGTTCTATTGACAGTGGCCTAAAGCCCTGTAAAAAGTGTTGATATCCAATCCAGTGCCACAGCTGATGAAGGAGACCTCATAAAGCAGCAGTGCACGGGTGGCAGCCCCTCTGCAGACCAGAGGAAACGTTTTGTGGGGTCAGGGTAAACGTGTTTCCCACATTTCAGCTGCCATTCTGTGGCAGAGGCTGGGTAGGTGCCACTTATCACTTCAGTGGGTGCACTGCTGAGATTCCCCCTTGTGCATCCTCGAGGACAGACAGACACATCAAGTGGCAGTTTTTCACCACCTGCCTGTCTTCAACATCTGACCCGAAAATGAAAAGTGTCGCTTTTCAGCCCAATGGCCACCTGAGCACCAGAGATCTACACACCTTTAAGAAATGAGGTTTAAGAAATGAGGTTTCCTTCTCCTCCGTGTGTTGGAGCAGCAAAAACCCAAATTCAGCCATACCCCAGCTGCAGTACCTGTGAATTGTGGTCTTAACTGCATGACTTCATGGCCTCCTTGCTGTCTCCCGTGGGAATAGGATACACTGGGTGAAGATGTTCTCAGAGTTCAGTGGACCAGGAATGTGGCCTGGGAATGGCTGGTTGGGATGGGACTTCTTTGTTTTCCCATTCCAACATCCTTTTTTTGTTCTCTCCTAGGGGCCAGAAGGAAAACCAGGAAAACAGGGGGAAAAGGGCAAGCCTGGCCAGAAGGTAGGAACATCTCCTGTTGATGTTGATCTCCTTAGAGGGCCCTGTTGGTGCTCATCTTTCCTATTTATCTGCAGAAGGTGAGTTTTGTCCTGCCCTAATGTCAGTGCCTTTGCTCTGCAGGGCAGCAAGGGCTACCAGGGGCAGCTTGGAGAGACTGGATCCCCAGGGAAGGAGGGGCCGAAGGGGAACCAAGGCCCTAAAGGATCCCGAGGTACCCTGGGACCTATGGTGAGAAGAGCTCTGCGAATGGTTGAACACGGTGGCAGTGGTGGGCACGGGCCAGCAGAGCCAGCAGAGGCTTCAGAGCATGGGAAGGGCAGTGCTGTTAGATGGGTTTAGTTGGCCAAAGCAGTGTAATAGTTGTCCTGAGCAGCTCAGCAGAGACCTCACAGAGGTGGCTGGGTCGGTGCCCCGTGGGCCCAGCTCACGTTGCGTCGTGAAGGTTCTTCCCAACTCCCCAGATGGGCTGAAATAGCTGAAATATTGGGGATTTTTCCTCAGCTGAGTGAGCTGATAAGCTATTTTTTGCTAAGATCTTTCCCTTTGAGACTGCACACTCATGGCAAGAGCTGCTTCCAAGGAACTTTGTTTTTATAAGGAACTCTGCCTTGGACTTCTGCCCTATTTCTACACCCAGTCTTGATCTACTTATCTAAAACACTTGGAGCAAGAAGAAACGCAGCATGGGAAAAGGGTTTGAGCTGAGGACTGAAGGTGAGGCTTTCAGAGAGAACAGTAATAATAAGTCAGGGAGGGAAGAATGCTAATGTGCTTTAGGCACACCAGAAAAATGCATTGGGACAGCAACAGTAAGTAAAATTAACCCTTATGCATTGCAGGCTGGTAAGGGAACTCATTTCCACTCTGGTAGAACTTTGTGAAAAAGCAGGAGTTGTTTATGAACCAGAAGTCACGGTGATGTTACAGAACAGTAGCAAATGAGTGATGGAGTGACGGTTCTGTTGATAGTGTTTCCCTGTACTAAAAATGATGGCCTCACCATATATCCTCACTTAATATCCTTTGGCAAAGCCTCCAATGGATTATTTCACAAGGAAGCAAAGAAATATCCGAGGACCAGTCTGATGGACTGGACCTTCTCCATCTTGTGGAAAGGGCTTTTGTCCACGCTGAATGGGATTATATGGAAAGTTTGTGATTCACTTAATCTGATGGTCTGATTTAAGCCCTTTTGTTCAATCTGCTAAAGGTGTGATAAACAGCTCTTGCAGTGCCCCCATCACAATGCAGAAAACTCCCTTCTTGGCCCCAGGACCCCCACTGAAAGGTTTCCTCCCAGCAGTTTAGGATTAGGGCATGCACGAGCCATGGTCTTGCTGGTGGAGTTCCTAGTTTGGATATAGAGATGCTCAGAAGGGCAGATGAAGAGCACACAAATGCAGCCTTTTCTAGCAGCAAATCTGAATGAGGTGGGGAACCTATTGCTGCAGGCTGGCAAAGGCATGGAATGGGCTCCTGACTTCCCTCTGCATGTGTAAGAGGTTAAAGCCAAGCAACAACCCCTCAGATGGCTGCAGCAGAGCTCATGGGAGGCCAGGAGAAGGGGTTGCCACGCTCCCACCTGGCACTGAGCTTTGCTCTGCATAGCCCAGTGCATCCTCCTCTCATGAGGGATGCTCTCATGGTCCCTCTGTTCTTGCCTCTCCAGGGAGCTCCGGGCAGGATGGGCGCTCAAGGGGACCCGGGCTTAAAGGGCTACCAGGTAAGGGTTTATTTTCATCTTCCAGCTTTTTTCTGTTCTCAAATGCAACAAAACTGTCACTGCACGATGTAAACTCTTCTTCAGCTGTGATTTATTTCTGCTCCCGAGTTTAGTTCTTTGTCTAGTCTGCATTTACACCATCACGGCTTCTCCACATGCCTTTGGTGGATCTCTGCCACAACCCATGTGTCCCTCTGAAGGTGGGATGTGCCACACGGGGTTTGTGAGATCCTTCAGGGAACCAGGGAGCACTTTCAGTCCAGCAGCTCTTTCCTGCCTCCTCACATGCCGTCTGCTCTCCACAGGGACACGCAGGACCACCGGGACCAATGGGACCACCAGGGCCAAAGGGGGAAAAGGTAAGTTCAGTGGGTTTGGCCATCTCACCTGCCCTCGGTGTGGAAGATGAGCTGCCATAGAGACGATTGCTCTGCTGCCGTAACTCCCGGGAATCCACGCTCTCCTCTCCCTACGGCACAGGCGCCTCCTCAGCTGCACAGCCACCTATGGAACCCCTACAGAAAGCTCCCAAAGCTGCAGCTTCACCTCTGCCAGTCAGTGCCAGGACACCCGTGCCACCAGCAGGTGCTTTGCAGACACCGTGTGCCCTCGTGCCCTCGTCCGAACCGCCCGGCGTGCGCGCTGGGGACGCGTTTTTCCCGCATCCGCAGAAACTCGGCTCAGTCCCCAAGCCAGAAGGAATCAGACTGTGCTCGAATCAGAATTACACCCTGCACAAAGGAGCACAAAGGATCTCCAGCACGCTGCCTGGTCTGTGCCGAAATCAGCCCCTGGAATTGCTCCTCCCCGTTGCCCTTGGTCCACGTTCCACATCACCTGCCAACCCTCGCCTTGAGGAGCCCCCCTTGCTGCAGCTGCCTCTCCACAGTGGCTTCCACCTGGTGTTCTGCCCCTTTTGCTGAGTCAGCAGAGCCGTAACCAGTTGAGGCTGGAGCAGTGACTCACCCTTTAATGGTTTCCTGTCTGCGGAGCTGGGAACTTGGATGCTCAGTGTTCCGGACAGCCCAGCTGGCCGTGGCTGCTCCCAGAGCTGATGGAGCCCCTCACGTGCCTTCAGCAGGGATGCTCCCTCCCTCCCGAGGAGAAGACTCCAGGGAGAACTCAGTGTGACCTTCCAGTGCTTAAAGGGGGCTTGTCAAAAGCAGGGGAGCGACAGTGACAGGGCAAGGGGAAAGAGTTTTAATCTGAAAGAGGAGAGATTTAGGTTAGATATTAGGACGTTCTTTACTCAGAGGGTGGTGATGCCCTGGCACAGGGTGCCCAGAGAAGCTGTGGCTGCCCCATCCCTGGAAGTGTCCAAGGCCAGGTTGGACAGGGCTTGGTCTAGTGGAAGGTGTCCCTTACCATGGCAGGGGGTGGAACAAGATGAGCTTTATGGTCCCTTCCAACCCAAACCATTCTGTGATTCTCCCTTGGCGTGGGAAGGGAAGCGATGGTGATGGGGGCTGGTCAGTTGCGAGGTCCCCATGAAGAGGAGAGATGGGTGAACTCTGTTTGCTCATTCCCTACTCCCCGTCACCAGAGGAGCATTCGGCTTTGCCTCCGGCACACAGGTGGGAGTGCAGCTGGAGCGCAGGCAGGAGCTTCATCCCTTGCAAAATTAGTTTATAAGGGCTTGTCTTTGCTGGGACGTTGAACGCATCCCTTCAGCTCAGGCTCCTGGGGTCAGGACAGCCTGTGGACACCGTGCTCTGCCTGGGGACTGCCCGTGCAGCAGCAAAGCCCCGGGCTGGTGCCTGGGAGTCAGTGGGACAGGGTGAACCCCTGTGCTCTGCTCACGTATTCACGTGCCTCAGAAATTTGGCTTTGGGGGTGAACACTGGTCATGCTGCTTTTCCTCTCATTTCCTGCTGCTGAAACACATCCGTGGAGGAACAGCTGGTGATGTTCTTGCTGCTCTCCACCTCCACCTCTGCCTTGCTGAACTTCCTCTCCACCCCCACCTTTCTGACTCTGCCCCGTCCACCTCCCAGGCTGCAGCTCTTGCTCTCCCAGCCTTCAGCAGAATTCCTCCTCAGGTGTATCCCACTGAGGGGCCAATGTCAGCCAAGCACAGCCAGCCTGGGATCATAATGCAAGCCCACATTGTCAGCTGAGAACCTGCCCAGAAGTTTCTCACAGTCCCACTGCTGAATCTTCAGCATCCTGGCAAAAGTTTGTGAGTCATGACTGGTGAAAGCAAAGTCAGCCACTGACCCTGCAGCAGGAGTAAGAGATGTGCAGATACGTGTCTTTGTTGCTTCAATTGCAGCTACTGTCTTACCTGAAAACTTTTAAAGTTGCCATCTCGAAAGCTCCCATAATTTCAGTAGGAAACGATCCCCAAATTATTAATCTGAAGCGCTCAGCTTTTCCCCAACAAGATGTTCTTCTGCAAATGGACACTGGAAGAGCAGTCCCTGAGTGGACCTGGTGCCAGCAGAGCACAGCAGTGTTACGATAAATGAGTTCCACTTGCAAGGACCTAAACTGCAGCCTGACAAAGGCACCAAAACATCTGATGCATCGTGCCGAGAGCAGTCAGCTCTGGTGGTGGCCACTGACACTGACCACTCACACCTCTCTGGAAGGCCAGAGGGTCTGCTGACACCTCGCTGGGGAGCAGAAGGAGGAGGTGCTGAACAAGGAGAGCCCAACATCACGTGCTGAGCCTCCAGCACCGCTCCTGCACCATCCAGGTGCTCCACAAAACTCTTCCATCTAAGTTCTCTTATCCATCCTCCCTTATTTCCTAAGAGTTGCCTGGATCCCAGCCTAAGGATAGACAGATTCCTTCCTTCCACATGTGAGAACACGGAAATTGAAGGCTAAAACTGTGAAATTAAGAGAAAATGGAATTGGGACCACGCGTGCGCTGCGAGCTTTAAGCAGCTTGGTAAGCAGAGCTGTGCTGAAGGAGCATATACGGTGATGGGGAAGGTCTTCCCTTTTGCAGAGAAGGAGGCAGCTTGGTGAGAGGCATTCCTGTGGAATCCAGCTCCCTTGGCCATACCAGGCAGCTCCTCCACCGCTTTTAATACGTTTGCAGCTCCTCAAAGAGGCCTTGCTCAGAGCAGACGCCTGCACTTGGCAGCTGCTTAAAGCAGTCCAGATGGGATCCTTTTAAAAATTACAAACTGGTGTATCTCACTTTGGGACAGGAGCCAACAACAACAAGCCTTCCCTTCTTCTCCATGCATTTTCCATTTGTATCCCAACATGTTTACTTTGCTGCCCTTTACTCTAACTTTTTTTCACTGCAACTTTCCGAAGAATTAGTGCAGACCTTTCATCTCCCTCTTGAGCAGCTGAGGCATCAGGAAGCTCTGGAGGAGCTCAGTTTTGCAGTCCTAGAACTGACCTGGCTGCAGGATTTTCTCAGGCAGAAGACAAAGGACAAGGTGGGGAATTAGCCTCGAGGGGACACAAAGCCACAGCTCAGCTCAGTCTGTGAGTCTTGAAGCTCTTCAAGGGTCCCCAGAATGATGAGCTTTTCTTTGAGTTCATCACACTCAGCTCAGCTCCCCAATGGGAAAGGTGTTCACATCCTGTTTGGGAAGAAGGAATCGGTGCCAAGATTTCTGCATAGTAACACACACACTGGGATTTATTTTTTTTTCCCTGAGAGTTGAGAAATAGTGGCTTTGCTTCCTTTCTAGCCAACATTCCTCTGATAGTGGCTAGAAAGCAAACCAGTTGCCAGGTATTCTGCTGCTGGCTTCAAGCAGCAAGTTCAGTAGCACTGGAAACCGCCAGCAGAGCCTGTGAGGCTTCACTTTCCTTTCTTTCCCCTTTGCCACCCAACTTTCTCCATCCATATTGCTCAGGACTATATTTTCAAGCTGTCCTGGCACAGTTTCCCTCTATATATTCTCTCTGCCATATTCTACCAGAACCCCAGACAAGCAGGTTGGAGTCCCCAGCCAGCACACAGTCCCTTGGGGAGATAACCTGGGAGTCTCTGTGGGCTGCTGGCAACGTTCATCCAACATTTGGCAGCAACAGCCAAAGAAAATGCCACTGTCCTCAAGCGCATCGTGGAGGGAGGGAGGTGCACTGAGCTCTTGCTGCCTGTTGAGGTGTGAACTGTGACCCAAGGAGGACATTGAAGGGAATGGTAAATACAGCAGAGGACGTTGGTGCAACCACTGAGAATTACAGAAATCTGTGGAAAACTTGGCTCTGCAACGTTTGGAGATTTGGATGTTCAAGGCTCTAGGAGCACCCCAAGCACACCAAACACAGCAGCTCCACTGTGCCAGAACTCCCAGACCCTCTCTCTCCAGTAGCTGCAGCATCAAATGAGTTCTGAGATGTTTTCATCCCAAGGAGCCAAAGTGTCACAGACCATCATGTGGAATAGGCAAAAACTGGAGGAGCTGGAATGTGAGGATCTTCCATGGAGAGCAAAGCAACAGCCATCTCTGAGCTAGACCCCAGGGGAAATAGGACATCGTGACCCTGAGTGACTTAGACACTGAATTTAAATGGGTGATGTCTCCGTTAAGTCTTAAGGGATCTCTCTGTTGATGTTTTGGAGAGACCTCAGCTATAAATAGTGTGGGTGATGTTGTCTCCCAGCCAAACCATCAGCTCTGAGCTGGTGCTGTGGAGCATCCCATCAAGGAGAGGAGTGTGGAAGGGTCCAAGCCCCTCACCTGGCTGATTGTAAGACAAGCCCCTAAGGGTGGCAGATAACCAGGGAGCCCATCCAGACCACCCAGGTTCCCATGGTAGCCCAGGCAACACTCAACTAGGGCAGGGAAATGCTTGATTAAAGAGTTTGGTTGGGCTGTGAGCAATAAAATTCAGAGGCAGAGAGCTATTTCCCATGTTGTTGTAATTACATCCTTCTTGCTTAGTTTTAAGAGTTGTTGAAAATAACCCCTTGCACCTGGTTCCTTAGGGAGGAGGTTTAGACCAGGCAGAAACAACCACCAGAAACCAGGAAAGCAATGAGAGGAGTCAGTGTACTCCAGGCTGTGAATCAAACAACCAAAAAAATTGTTTAGTCTTTCTTTGGATGAAAAAGGAGTAAATTCAACAGAAGCTTTGACTGATGAGCCCATGATATGGGAGGACTGGATCAGGTCTGTACAGAAACATCTGCTACAAAATCTGCTGTCTATGTTAATATTAACCTTTTTCTTCACAGGGAGAACAAGGTGATGATGGGAAGGTAGAAGGCCCACAGGGACCACCTGGAGACAGAGTAAGATATTAAATCCCTTCTCTAATCAATCCTGGCCTGATTTTTGTGGGTGGATTATTTGGGTTGCTTCCTTGCTTGTAGAACACGCACAAGCCATTGAGATATTGTAGGTGACAGGTTGCTGACGTCCACCTCAAGTCTTTGTCGTGCTATTGTAGGGCCCTGTTGGTGACAGAGGTGATCGAGGGGAGCCTGGAGACACTGGTTATCCTGTGAGTCTTATTCCAAATGCATGGTTCAGAAATGTTTGGAAGCTCCAAAAATCTTTTCGTCTGAAAAGCAAGACCGGGGTTAGGAATTATTTCCTGTGCTCCTCTTTCTGGCTGCTTTGTGTTGATCTGCAAAGGCTCTGTGGACTAAGTCTTACCTCTGTCCTAAAGTACCTGGTCAGAGTGACCCATTCCAGTCACTTGCAGAAGGGTTTGAATTCCCTGGGGTGGCAGTGCTGCTGCCTTGTGTTCCAGGACAGCAGCCTCCAGCTGTTCCCTCCCAGGAGTGCTGTGGGTGTTTTGGGATGTGTTACAACCCCTGCTTGGGTGATGATTAGCAGTTCCTCTTAGTGATTTCTTCACAAAGCATATCCATGGGGGCTTGTGCATTACCAACAACTTCACCATTTCTTTATTAGCAGAATGCAGACACATTTATCTTCTCCTGCCCCACACAGCACGTTACATTCATTTTTCTTTCTCTTTGCAACAAAAGTACCCAAGAACAAAGACATGTTCCCTTTCTGTTTTTTCTTTAAGGGTCAAGAAGGGCTTGATGGAGAAAGAGGAAAACCTGGACAGCAAGGCTTACCTGTAAGAGACACTCCTTTATTTTATGCTACTCAATGTTTGTGATAAACAGATGCCCAAAGGAAGGTGGAAAGGGCTGCAGCGATGAGCTGGGAAATGCAATGTGGACATTTCCATGAGCCAAGCCTATGGAACAGGCACTTTGAGCCACATTTGAGACTAAAGATGAAACAGGGAGTGCTCCCAGTAGTGCCTGTCTCCAAAACTGTCTTTTTGAGTGGTCCATGAGGATCACTAGAAATCTTAGGAGATGAGTGGTGGTGGGAGGTGACAGTGACAGTGGAAGAGTCTGCTGGAGATGATCCATTTGTCATGCTGCTGGTGAGAGCTGGTCCACTGTCAGGTGAGACTGTATTATTCTGCCTTCATGGCGTTTCCAGTGAAAAGACTTCATGAAACACTAAATTAAGTCCAAACTTAAGGGAAGGACTCTTTATTCCCTTGCTATATACGGTAGCATCTGATTTTTATATGTGACTGTGAGTGCAGCAGCACATTAAATGTAGTTTGTATTGGGAAATAAAGTTGAATCAATTCCCACTTTTTATAAGGCCGCTGGGAGGAACAACAGATTCTATTTTGGGGTAAAGTCTTAGTACTTTGTCGTATGACCTAGGAATAAGTAGAGCTGCTGCATTTGCCAGTGGATGTAGCTTATTTGGGGGGTGATATCCCTCAGATGCCAGTGATTCAGATGGCAGCAGGACATTTGGACTGTCCTTAGTTGAGACCCATTAGAAATATATGACTCAAAAAACAAGCTGGGGAAGGAGAGCTCTGCAGTGAGTCCTTCCTCAGATTGTTTTGGAATTTAGTCCAGAAATTGCCACTGGCACAAATTCACAAGAAAAGCCCAAGCTGGATGGCCAGGAGAAAAAAGAGAGACGGGTGTGATGAGGAAGAGATCAGTAAGAGAGTAGAAAAATATCCTCTCTGCTTTCCTCCTTCCTAGGCAGCTCTCTAATAGCTGATAACCAGGTGAAACAAGGAGAGGGCTGCAAAAGGGAGGGAGTAGCCACACTAACGATGCAGTCTCTGTGTAAACTGCTCATCCTGCACACAGTTTCTGCCCACAGGCTCCTTCCTGCCCTCTTCTCAGCACTGCTCTCCAGGCACCATCTGGAATCTGCTGAATGATTTCCGCTAATACAAGTACCACCCAAGTGAGGGCTGTAGAGTTGCTTCTTCTCCAATTGACACCCTGTTAACTGCTCTCTGGAGACAGTTCCTCGCTCCTTTTTCCCCCAGGGGCCTGTCTGAGTACAGGCTGTTCCCCCTGAATTGTTTCCATACAGTCAGTGTTGTTAGGGCACAAAAAAATGCTGTTCTTTGTATTTTGTGCAAGATACTGCCAGAAGAGAATTTTAAGCAGATTTTTTTCTTCCTTATGTTTTGTAGGGGGATCCTGGATCACCAGGCAAGCCAGGAGCAAAGGGATCCAAAGGTGATGTGGTAGGTTTCAACAGGGTGGATTTAGAGTGTCCTGAGTTTAAAGAAAACATCTAAGTAAGAGGACTCTCATGTTTTTGCCCAGCATTTGTGATTTTTCCTACGCTCTGTGCCTTGAAAGGCTGTGGAGAACCTCATGGGAGGGCTGTAAACATGTATTTGGGTGTCTAAGCCCAGTAGTTTGTTGGCTTTGTGGAGCTGGAGAAGATGAAGACAATTAGAGCCCCAGCATGATGGGTGACTCCTGGGCAGGTCTTCAGTCCCTGCCGTGGGCTGTGGCTCTTTCCCATGCCCTGTCTTGTGGTCCTTCCAGCCACAACTGGCTTGTCTGTCCCAAAGGAGGTCTGAGCCAGGCAAGAGTCTCTCTCTTTCACTTGAACCATAAACTTTTCTGGCTTGAAACCTTCCGGGTTTGGAGTTCATTTGTCCATGCAGTTTCTTGGAAGAGTCCCTCTATTTCTTGTCCTTATTGAGGAAGAAAACACAACACATGTGGGTCCCTCGGGGTTCATTGAGGCACTTCATACCTGCTCCTGCCTCCACATCTGCCTGTAATAATGGCTTGCTAATTATTCTCACAGATTAGGGACTTTATTTGCTAAAACAGAAGTATGTGAGCTCAATACTCAGCAGATTCCTGCTCTCTCTTGGCAGATGTCATGATTTTTAATCTGACCCTAGTGGGGTAGTGCCAGAAGACAGTTTTAGGTCTTTTTGGCAAAAAACGTGCCAGGTGATAAGATAAATAAATTCTGCCCATCGATGGAGAATCTGGAACTGCCTCTGGGTCTAATGAATAACAGGGAAAGCACCCCCAGGAATATTTGTTTCATGTAGCTGGCCTGCCTGGTCCTCTGCAGATGGAGGAACAATGCACAGAAAATGAGTTCTTCGATTTAAAAGTGCTTTAGTACATGACCTCACTAAGGGAGCCCTAGTGAAGGTGGTCAGGCTGAGTTTTCCATTCATTCTGCAGAAATTAATCCTTTTTACGGCTAACAAACCTCAGGAGTATTTCTTTTATGCCTTTATCCACCAAGCAGCATTGCAGATTTCAGATTCTCTTTTTCATTTCCATTAACTTTGCAAAACAGAAGGATCTACCTCTCAGAGAGAAGCTCCCCCAGAAGGCTCTGGGTCCTGGGTTCAGCACCGTGCCATTGACAAACCCATAGGGGATGCAGGTTTCAAGCATCTTGTTCTAATGTTTGCCAGTGCACTGAGTCCTCCCTCGAGTTCACTCTACTTTATTTGTCCTCATCTGCTCCGTATTAGGAAAAATGTAGGTCCTTGCCTTCTAGCTATTCATTCCTGCCCTAGAACTCTCAAGACATACGAAGAATCGCTTGTAATAAAACTAAATAGCAGTTCATTCCCCGGCGCTGGGGCAACTGACTTTATAAATCTCCTTTTTTTTTTATAGAACTCTTTCCAGTCGTTATCCAAAAGCACACCCTGAAGTCAGGCTCCCAAGTGGAGTTGTGCTAGAACTGCTGCAATTTTAGATGTCTTTCTTGTTTTTCACTTGCAGGGTCAAAAAGGAAAGCAAGGAGCACGGGGCAGTGCAGGGAGCAGAGGCTCACCGGTAGGTGAAAATTCACCTTTCTGCCCCAGGAAATGCTGTCTGGGAGCTCCACCTCTAACACCTCTGTGATTTTAGGGCATCCTTGGGCTACCAGGTCCTCGAGGAGTGGTGGGAAGGCAGGGCCAAGAGGGTGCCCCTGGAGTGGACGGAGTGCCTGGGAAGGACGGCGTGCCAGGGATCCTGGTGAGTTTCAGGTGTAACCTCTTGCCATCAATAACAAATGCAACTTAGGAGCTGGAAAACTAAAAGGGAGCACAGGAGAAATGATGTTATCCAGCTGTGGGCAGTCCAGTTTACATGTACCCAGAGTGGATCCTCCTCACATCTCACGTGCACACAGAGGCAGCAGCTGCTTTGGCACGGCCAGGGCTGGAAATAAGGTGGGCTTTGTAGCCTGACAGCCACCTACAGGCACAGAATTCTGTCCACGTCTCCAAACCCACCCCTGCCCAGCTGGGTGGTGCCTGCGGAGGGCAGAAGCTGTGCAGGGGAGTGGGGAAAGCATCTTGTTTCATAACCTCTTCTGGGTTTCTTTTCTAGGGAGAGCAGGGTGACGATGGGGAAGAAGGTGTGACTGGGATGCCAGGCAAGAGAGGGAACCCAGGCATACCAGGCCTCCCTGGGGCACAGGGACCACCAGGATTCAAGGTGAGTTTTCCCTAAGATCCCGCTGTGAGTAATTCAGTCTGTGAGCCTGAGGTCTCTAGGGATGGAATTCTCTGAGGTCTGATATAGTCTCAGGTCCTGCTGTCATCTTTCATTTAGCTCTGTAGACCTCTCTTGTCATCAATCCATCATCCGTCTTCACAGTGGTCACAGCAGCTGAATGTCCCAAAGACTTTTCCTCCCTTGTCAAAGGTCGCTGAGCTCAAGAACCTACAGACACACATACCCACCCTACAAACACTTCAGTCTTTTGTCATGAGAAACCTGGGCAGGAAATAAAACTGGAGAAGTTGCAGATGAACTGCTACAGCCCACCTGTAAAGTGTCCAAGATAGACAACTCCGTGGGTAAATTCTGGTGTCCTGTAGCTGCTCTGAAAGGCCTGAACTGCTGAAGGGAATTTTGTGCTGTGTGGGTTTTAGCATATATTTACTGGATTGTAGCAACTGGAACCAGTATGGACTTGGACATCCCACTGGTGGAAGCAGGGATGAGCTGCTTTGGTGGCCTCAGGGTTTTTTCCTGGTCCTTGCCCTGATCCGGGCTGGCCACCGGACCTAAACTGGTCCCGCAACAATTCAGCCTTTTGTAGAAAGACGGTGTAAGTAGGAAGGCTCCAGCTGGGTTTGGAGGGGCTCTGGGATCTGATTTAAATTAGGGCTCCATAGCACATCACCCTTAAGCTGTCACTTGCTGCCCTCCAGCTGCCTTGGGCAGAACAACAGGCTGTGACCAGGGGTGACTGAGAGACCCTCGTGTCCTTGTCACAGACTCATGTCCTGCCTCCAGGGACATTTTTTGCCCTTTTTGCAGCTGTTCAACTATCGCAGGCTCTCCCCACCTCTGCTTCTGTCTCCCAATCTGCCAGGGTGAGGAGCTGGGGCTCCTGCTGCTCCTGGCCCTTGGCAAGGGGAAGATGAGGGGAGCAGAGGGTGGAGCTGGGTCACTGAAGCCCCTCTGGAGTGAGGTTGTGGAACCAGTTCAGGGGAAAATGTTGGCTTTGCAAGCTCTGGATTGAAGTCCTCCAGCTGAAGTCTTGGCACATCTTCAGCATTTTCCATGGATTAATCATCAATTGCCAGCCTGCAGAGGGGAAGAGATTATGGGAAGCTGCACGGCGGGACCAAGGATGCACAAAGTGCAGGGAGAAGACAGTTCACCCCCTTTCTCTCCTCTCTCTGTGCAGGCAGGATAGCTCTGCTGAGCCTCCTGCTCTGTGGACAGCCCACGGGGGGACACGGCCATGCCCACCCCGGTCTCACCCTGAGCAACCCACCTTAGCAGACCTGGGGCATCCCCTGATGAGAGCACAGTCCCCACCCCACTGAGCCACCTTTTCCAGCTTTCCATCTATGGGTATTTCAGCTGAGCGTTGTTATATTTAGCTCCTGTCCCTTGGATTTACTTGAATTCTGTTGGTTTTAGGGTGAAGCGGGATTGCCTGGGCAGACTGGCCAGACAGGGAAGCGAGGATCGTCGGGGGGCAGGGGCCTTCCAGGGAGCCCCGGGGAGCCAGGACCCAAAGGACAGCCGGTTAGTGGTGATGGAGCTGCTCGGAGCTCACCCCGGGCTGTCTCCTGCAGGAGACCGTGTGGATCTGTAGGGTGGGACTGCAGGGTGGACCCTGGGAGGGCCTTTAGGGGAGCCCATATCCACCTTGTGTGTGGTCATAGGAAAGAGATAAGGACTAATGCAAAACAAGGCACAAGCTGAACCCAAACTACCTCAACTGGAGTGCTGTTTGCCACCACAGGCGCGTTATGTAAAATATACAGTATTCAAGCTGAGAGTTAGTAGCCAACACCACCATAACAAGACCATTTTGACTCATATCCACATGTTCATTTGCCCTGTATTGCCACTGCTGCCTCACTGAAGGGACAATGGTCAGATCCCCTCGGCTGAGATAACTCCATGGCTTTTAAAACCTTCTAATGTCATCTGCTTTTGCTCAAAATCTCTCTAAAAAGAGGACTTGGTTGATTCTCCTACTGCAGGAAAGACCTTACTCCTCCATTAGTAGCAGTTTTCCTTTCCAGGATCCATAAATGGGCAGTTACATCAATTTGTATCCTTGGAAAGTTTCTTACACTCCACCGAGTCCAGCCAAGGCCTTTCTTGCCAAGCAGCTTCTCACAGTCGTGGCAGGAAAAACTTCCTAGCAGTGAGGTTTCTAAACTCCCTCTGGAACAGCCTTTGTAACAGAGGTGGTGCAAACCCCCTTGCTTGGGCCGTTGACAACTGGGCTGTAAAACACCCTGTAAAGTACAATCCATCATGGGTCACACAGTCCTGCCGAGAGGCCAACCGAGCCTTTTCCATCTCTGATGTTCCTAAGACTGGAGATGAATCATCTGGTGAAGGTTTCTGACCCCCTTTTTTTTTGTTGTTGTTTTTTTAACGTTGAATCATTTTGCATTTTGACATCTGAGAAGCCCAGAAATATCAAAGGACAAACATCTCAAACATGGTGAGAGGAGGGTGTTTACATAAGGACACGTTACCCACGGTGGGGTTTTTAGTCTCAGAGTGCATGCTATGTGCTGATTCAAGCTTGATGGCCTTCCAAATATTTTATTATTATTTTTCTTACAAAATCGAGCAAAAATCCCTGCAGAGTTGAATAGGAAAAGAATTAGGGGGCATGCATCTTTTTCCTGTGTTTGAGTGGGAGGTTATGTTGTAGGAACACACACTTTTTTAACAGCTTGAATGAGCACAGTTTGAAATTATCCTTTAGAAAGTCAGTTCAATTGGTATTAGAAATAAAAAAGAGCTTGATTTAAAGGCCTTTGAGGCTAGTTTTTTGCAGCATGAACTTCCAAAGTCAATCTCAGAGCAGATGCTCTCCATCCTCCTTCTGCTGACTGTGGGTGAAGGCAGAGAAGCATCTGCTAGAAATGGTGCAGGTATTCCTCCCGTTCTGGGGGCAGAAAGGCTCAGTGTGTGAGATCCAAGTGATCGGTGAGATCTTCTGGAGTTTCTTCTGGCCTGATGGTTGTGTAGCTCCTCCTCCACATTTCTTTCATACTTCTTCCTCATCACTCCTGCTTAGACTGAAGGATGCTCACGGATTTCTTTCTCTGAAGCTGCTCAACTCTTGGTGTGTCCCTGAGTGACCAGCCATCAGTGTGACCTTACTGTTGTCCTTTGTTCTTGTCTTTGCCTTGGCTGTTACTTGCAGGGAGACTTCGGAGAGGCAGGATTTCCAGGGATTGCAGGCTTGTTTGGGCCAAAGGTAAGAGGCTGCCTGTGACCAGTTGGCTCTCTGGTCCTTTACTGGGGACAGGCAACACAGTAATTATTGCAAAGACTTTATTATCTGCTCTGCAGAAACTGTGGAAGTTGAATCATGACCTCAACTTTCTTAGTGTATGCATCTTTGTGTTAATATATGCTCTGTTGGAATATTTTCCTGTGAAAATGGGGAGCTGTTAGAGGGGGAAAGGGCTGTCCTACAGACTCTGTGGTTGTTTTCCCCACCTGAACATCTCCCAGACATTTACCTTTCCAGCATCTGCCATCAGTCTGCCCCTGAGACACTGATGTGCATCCCTAACACTGAGAGCCTTGTTTGGAAATATAGACCCATTTTATCAGAGTATCATTTTCCTGGTGAAGAGGGAACTGTTTGCTTTCTGTAGCAAGTAAAGGCCTTGCTAAACAAGAGTGGGAAAAGAATTTTCAACAAATTGAACCTTGCCATTCCCATATACAAGAGGCAGCACCCCATCCTTACAGCAGAGCTGTAAGCAAGGGCATAAACACAGGGTTTGGCTAATTAGTGGATCTCATTTGTGCTTGCAGGGCCCCCCAGGAGACCTCGGGTTCAAAGGCATTCAGGGACCACGTGGGCCACCGGGTCTCATGGTGAGTGGTTTTGCAGTGTGTTGGTTTGGGAGGATTTTCTTCCTTCCCTGTTTCCCCGCGGGTGCTGTGAGGAGCACAGTGCACTGCTCACAGCTGTAGGTGACCACATCTCACAGGGCTTGCACAGTCGCTCCAGCTACACTGAAACCCTTCTATTTCTGGAATTTCCGAGGTTTCACATGGGTTGTGGTAACCATCCTGTGAGGGCTTTTTGTCTCCTTGGACTTGCACTCTGAAGCATTTTTTTTATTCCAGCCACAGCAAATGCCACCATCATGTAGCAAAGAGATTCGGTGTCTTATACTGAGTCTGCCCTGGGAAAAGTGACCATCAGATCCCACGTGATGGTTCACACATATCTTTTCTTTCCTAGGGAAAAGAAGGAATTATTGGCCCGCTTGGCATTCAGGGTCCCACGGGAAGCCCAGTAAGTATCTGTGCTTTTTTCTGCCTGTGTTTTTCAGAAGAGCATAGTGCGTGAGAGCCGAGGTGGTGGTGGCCAGCATAAGTAAATCCCCTGAAAGGAGAAAAACAAAAAGGGTTTTAAGAGCAGCAGCTTCAGAAAAGTGCAGGCTCAGTCTCTGACTGCAGAGATAGTTGCAGAGAGATTATTAGCTTAAAAGTGAGGAGCAACTCAGCCTAAGTACAAGGTCTTCCATAGATTGGCTCAGACTGGAAGCCAAAAATGTTATTGCAGATTTTCAAAAGCAAGCTGCCAGATTTCCCAAGGAGCTTGGCCTGAGAGGGCCAAAAAAACACAAATTAAACTGATAAATATATTAAACTGGGAACCATTTGATTCTGGGAAGTGTTGAAAATCCCTGCCTGCCCCAAAATGCCAAAAGCCTTGAACACAGACTAAAGGTCAGGTCAGTGCTTCATAAAAACATGAATGTGTCACTACTCAGAGTTCAGGCCAGAGCCTGCTACTGGCAGAGATGAAAACCAGGAAGATGAACCTGGACATTGCCCAAACATCCAGTAATGGTGGGGTTTTTGCCTTGGGATGGAGGGGCCAATATAACCACCTGAGCTGATGTGTTAGGGATGGTCTTGGGTCCTTGCAAGGAGTGTTGGGGGGGGCGGGGGGGGTAACACCTTGTGCAGCTTGTGAATGGTCACTGACAGACACCCCTTGTGCTTTACAGGGGCCCAAGGGAGACAAAGGCAGCCGTGGGGAAATGGTAAGTGCTGCTCCCACCCCTGGGTGTCCCTAAGAGGGTCCTTCTGGTTGAGCAGCCACCCAGGCTCAGGCTCAGGGTGGTGGCATCAGGCTCCTGTGAGGGCAAGACACACATCTGTACATGTGCACACACACCCCCTCTGCTGTTAAAAATCTCCATTTCCTTAGCCCAAAACCACTTTGCTGTGTTGTGCATGACTGGGGGATCTCAAGGAACAAACTGCAGTGAGTGACAGCTGAAAAAGCTCCAGGCTTTCTGGGGCAGCCCCTTCAGCTGGAGGAGCAATACCAGGGCACGTTGTCACCTTCTGCTCTGCCCCTGTCCCTTTCCTGTAGGGGCTCTGATGGACTTTTACACCTTCTCGTAGCTCCTTGGTGTTCTCACCACGCACCGGGTGGGTGGGACATTTTTGATAGGTGTTGTTCATCCTCCTCATTGCCCAAAACACAGACCCCACTGCTCTCCAGTTGCTTCCTGCAGGCACAGCTGTTGGACTCATGCAGGATGTGTCACACTTCTTTAACAAGTCCCCTTTATAGGTAAATGCCCCACGGATACCAAGAATCCCTGGGCACACTTCTAACCAGCCAAGGTGCTGCCTCTGGTTCTTCCTGCTCACATTTCCCACCTCCCTGGGCACGGTGTGCTGGCAGGACCTGCACCCCAGGATGATGAGCATTCACTGGTGCCAGGGCCATCACCATCCTCTGCAATAACCTCTCTGCTGCTGACAGACCTCCCCCCCTTGTCCCTCCAGTGCAGCATCCAGCCCTTGCCCAGGCACCTAAGGAACAGCACATGGGTGTACAGGGAGATTTTGGGTTAGTAATGGGCATATTCTGACTGTTTCTCTTTTTTTATTATTCTGCAGGGTCTGCAAGGTCCAAGGGTAGGTATTTGACATCACCTTTTCTGACTGATGCCTTGCATTTAAATAATACAGTTATTTTTAGCAAATGTAGAGCTGCAGGGTGGGTATTTGTGCACACAAGGAATGTGACAAGTACATGGGGATATGGAATTAATGACAGCTGAGGAGCTGGAAGGGCTGGGAACAAGGGATATGGAGTAGGAATAGGACAGATGCAGACAGATGCCCCCAGAGCTGGGATAGGGATAAAATGGGGCCAAATCCTGTCTCTTGAAGGGTTTGAGGGAGAAGCTGCTGTGAGGTGTCAAAAATCCAGAGGATTTCAGCTGGGAACAGAGTCCTACTGCTGGCAACCATGAGGACTGGAAATGCAAACTGGAGATATTTCACTAACTGATGCCACTCTGTCTTTAGGGTCCTCCAGGCCCACGAGGACACCCTGGCCCTCCGGTATGTATATGTGGGAAGAGTTCAAAGACATTATTGAAACAAGCTAAAATTATTGCCATGATACTCTCCAGAGGGACTGTTCACTCACTGGAAATTATAGCTTAGCCCCATTCCTCATATGCAAAACCGTGTGTGTGAATGGACTAGTGTTTCTGGTGCTTTACTCCAAACCATCTCCAAGTGCTTTATAGAGACAGCATTGTTGCCTCTCTCGCTCCTCTGCACTGAGGGGCTCCAGGATTTCAAAAGGAATATCTGTGCAACAGTGACTGCCCAGCTTTCTGGCTGATGCCCCTTTTTCCCTTTGATTTCCAGGGACCGCCAGGAATTCCAGCCTCATTTGTAAGTTGCCATTTTCTGTACATTTGTTAGCAATGATAATGAGTCCTGCAGAGCCAAAGCACTGCTGGGGACCCTGAAGACACTCAGGTCCAGCAGGAGCTGCTGTGTTAGCAGGGCAATGCTGGAGCTGCAGCCTGAGATCGAGGAGTGTTTGTTTGCATCAGGGCAAGTTCAGCTTCCACCAATCTCAGTTATCATCTTTTTCACTCCCCACCAGCAACAAGATGGCTTTGGGGCAGCTTTCCAGACACTGATCGACTCGAACACCGCGCTCAAGACAGAGGTAAGAGTGAATTTTTGAGCTCCCAGTCTTTGAATGAGCTGGAGGCTGGGAACAGGCACAGCCATGCTCTGTGTGTGCTCAGAGTTCACACACACAAAGCTCTCATTTGTCACTGTTCTTGGGGAATAGCTGGAGTTTATGCATGCAAAAATCCAGTTTAAAGGATACGGTTCTGTTGCATCACTCATTTGTGAAACTTCAGGCCTCCTGCCTTTGCCATCATGACTTTGCCAGCGCTCCAGTGCCATCCTCCTTGGGACAGCAGGGTCCCAGCCAGCACAGCCTGTCTTTGAGCCTCTGATTTCCCAACAGATGATGCAGAAACCCTTGTGGTTACAGCACCTCTGTGTTTGCCTCCTTTTCTCTCCAGGGTTACCAACATCCAGACCTTCTTATGCTGGACCATGGAGGGGAGATCTTTAAGACTCTACACTACCTCAGCAACCTCATTCAGAGCATCAAAAGACCCCTGGGGACCAAGGAAAACCCTGCTCGCATCTGCCGGGACCTCATGAACTGTGAACAGAAGATGAACGATGGTAGGGAACCCTGAGCATGCAACGGCTGCTTCCTCCACAGGGCTCCTTCCTAGGGCCCAAACTGGTCTCCTTCCCTGGGACCCGTCATGGAGAAGCCAAAACTCCCCTTCTCTCATTCCCAGAAAAGGTTAAGTGTCCTCACTAATCCCCAAATCCTCCGTTTCTTCAGGTACCTACTGGATTGACCCAAACCTTGGCTGTTCCTCAGACACCATCCAGGTCATCTGCAACTTCACCAACGGTGGGCAAACATGTCTCAGCCCCATCACCGTCTCCAAGGTAGGCACAGCTCAACCCCAGAGTGGCATTTCCCCTTCTGCTGTTACCAAACATTGACGCAGGACTGTGTTGTCCCGGGACACCAAACGGTGACCGCGATGACACAGCACACGGGTTTCTCCTCCAGGCAGTGTTAGTGCAGCTGTAACACTCAGAACTGCTCTCAGGAGTTCAAAAAATACACCTAAGACTCTTATTGACTCTTGTCAAGACAAAACTGTACGTTCCAGTGATGTTTAATGAACCCATAACCTTAACAAGACCGGTAATTTGGCAAACACGCTGCTCCCAAAAATCTTTGTTGAATTAACTTATGTTCAGGTCACTCTTGCATTTTTCTTTCTGCCTCCTGAAAAAGTGAGGTCAGCTTAAACATACAAGTTTCCCGTGCAGTTTGTGCTCCAGGGCTTTCTCAAGGAAGCACCTGCACCAGCAACACAAAGAGCACTATCTGGGTTTACTGGCAGAAGAACTGGCACCTGCCCCTTTGCTGCTTCGCAAAAGTGTGGACCGAGTCCAAACTTAACCTTGTTTTCCTCCTCCTTGAGGACCTTCCCGTTTGTTCTGCAAACTAAAGGCCCGGCTGTGTCCCCTTGAAAACTCTCCAGAATTATTTGGCATCTGGCCCTTATGCCCATATTCATGCCAGACACCTGTGCAGATGGAATTAGAGGACAGGAACCACCCTTGCTGTCCCACCTGACACTAACCCCAGCCCCTCTGCCAGGGTACCCCTACCCTTAACCTCTCTGTCCCCTTCCCAGCTGGATTTTGACATCGGCAGAGTCCAGATGAACTTCCTGCGCCTGCTGAGCTCGGAGGTGGTGCAGCACATCACCATCCACTGCCTCAACACCTCGGTGTGGCGGGAGGGCTCCTCCGAGGAACCCTCCGACAGAGCCCTGCGCTTCAAAGCCTGGAACGGGCAGGTGTTCGAGGCAGGGGGGCACCTCAGGCCAGAGGTGGCAGCTGATGACTGCAAGGTATGGTGCTGCTGAAGAGGGAAGGGGGGAGAGGAACTGAGCCCACTCAGCTCAAGTTACAGCTCTGCTTCTCATTCTACAAAAAAAGGGGGAGAAGGGTCCAGTTTACCTGTTCGCCGCTAATTTTTCAGCCCGGGATGCTGTAGCAGCTCCTGTGAAGCAGATGGCCTTCAGACAGAGGGCAAAAAATTAAACTCCAAAGTTCCGTGTGACATGTAAGGGAAGTTGAATGGCAGAGGGGGGACTGGCCACCCACAGGTGGTGGCTGTGGCTCTTCCCTGATGCCCCACGGAGGCAGGAGCCACAGGGCTGGATCCGGGCTCACTGAATCAGGAGTTGGTGGTGGGGGTACCATGCAAATTTTTTCATCAACCTGATAGAGTATTGCCCCGAAACGCTCTCTAACCCCCACCCCAGACCTCCTCAGGCCAGAGGACAGTTCCTTGTCTCATTAACTACATTTCTTCCCCGTGGGATTCCCCCCCCCAGTTCATCATTTTCCTCTGCCCCCCCTCCCTGCACAGATCAAGGATGGTCGCTGGCATCGGACCCTCTTTTCCTTTCGGACGCAGGACCCTCAGCAGCTGCCCATTGTGAACATCTACAACCTGCCCCCATCGGAGCCAGGAAAGCAATACCACCTCGAGGTCGGCCCCGTGTGCTTCCTTTGAGCCAAGCTCTGGCCGCCGGGCTCCGACCCCGTGCTCGGCCCCTCCTTGCACAGGCTCTCCCCCCTCTCTGCAGCAGGGCCAGCTGGGCTGCACCTTTGGGGTCACCTCTCGCTCTGCCCTTCGGCTCCAGGTCTCCAAGAACCCGCCATCTGCTGAACTCAGCCCCTTGGTGGAAGGAGGAAGAACAAGGGCATTGGGGAAAGGGGCGGCAGGCGGGATGGGAGCGGCAAAAAGGGATCAGGGGACTGGATGTTGGCGGTTCCAACACACACAAAAAAGCTTTTTCCATGACCAAAGAAAACATCGAGAGAAACCTCAAGCTTGCAGCACGTGGGGTTTTCTTTTTGTTGTCGTTTCCCCCAACCCCTTACCCGTTTTTATCTGGTTCCTGAGTTACAAAATGCTCTTTCCATTGAAAAATAATTAAAAAAAAAAAAAAAAAATTAGAGCTTCCCTCTCAGAGCTTGTTGCCTTCTGGATGGCCAAGTGCTGCATCAGGTCTCCCAGGTGGAGCTGCAAGTCGAATCTGGGCTGCTCTGTGTACAGGAAGCATTTTGATGTGCAATATTAGAAGAAACAAAATATATATTATATTATTTAAAGCAAAAGGAAAAAGGAGAAAAAAAAAAAAGGAAAATTAAAAAAAAAAGCTAAGTTCCTCCTTCCATGAGTTTAATCAACGTCCCCTCTCCTGCCTGGTGTTGGGGTAGGGGAGAGTCCTGAAGCCAAGAGGGGGGAATGGAAGGAGGAGAGGGGAGGAGATTGGTGCTAAAATAGAGAGAGAGGATGGGCTCGTCTGATTTGTTTCTACCTCTCACTGTGAAATCTCTGGTGCTCTTAAAAAAGTGTGTTATTTTATATATATGACTTTAAACTATTTAAGGTTGTGAAGGTGCTACAGTGTCTTGCCACAGACCCACCCCCCCAAAAAATAAGCCCCATCAGATCATCTATCTCTCTCTGGGAAGAGAGGAGGTTACAGCCCACAGCTAAATCAGAGAAACACCCACCTTAGAAGGGATCCTTTAGTGGCCGTGGGTGTCGATCACACTTGACAACTCCCACTGCATCCAAAATCACCTACAGGATATTTTACAGGCAAATTTGCTTTTTTATTAGTTTTGGTTCATCAGCACTTCACTGCTTTGGGAGGGGAGTGAGGGACACAGCTCCTCTGGACCTGCTGAGCCTCAGAGAGCCATTTCCAAGTCAGTTGTCGTGTAACTGGTTGGGCTGGAGCTGCACTGGCCTCGTGTCTGTGCTGGCTGCGACTCCCTGGGCTAAGCTCATATTTAAACCCAGCTCTGCAGCCCTTCCCTCAGCCCTTCTGTCAAGACTGACACGATGGTACCTTTTGTTTCAGAACCCAGATGGGCTTGGAGGGGTTTTGTTCTGTTAAGTTTTGTAGAAATTTAGTCTCTATATGTAAATTTGGAGGTTTGGTTTTTTTGGTTTTTTTTTTTTTTTAAAGAGGATAATTATGGTAATCTTTAATTCTATATAAGGAATAATATTGATGTAATCAGAGCTGTACTGTATCAGAAACTCTTCAGTGCCTGTTTGGAGTTTTCATGTCTCATATGGACTATGGATTTTATTTTTTTGAAGAAAAAAAAAATTATCTATGAGTCTCTCTTTGTGTATTCTATTTTTCTTTTTTTTTTTTTTAACTACTGCCTGCTGGTTGGTTTCCAAAAACCATCCTCAGGAAAGGTTAACAGGATCTGTCCCGAATACCTCGCCCTCCACGCCACCCCTGCCAGAAATACCTCACCCCCAGGCCCAGCTCACCAGCTCACCCATCACTCGCTGCCTCCCTGCACAGCCCCCCCATCCCAGGTCCCTGCACCTCTCACCCCTTGCCATTGGTTTTGTGTGTTTTCCCATTTCTTCTCATTAAAGCTTTTCTCCTTTTCTTTTTCTCTTTTTTTTCTTTTTTCTTTTTTTTTTTTTTTTTATTTTAAATAAATATTTAAAAGTGAGGCAATGAAATGGGACTG